>JAODPA010126746.1:0-17357 GCA_025585075.1 Nepenthes mirabilis
GAGTAATTAAAAAAAAATAAAATATACAAAAAGTAAGTATTTTAAAGATAAGAATATTAAGGTGGATGGATGGGATTAATCTAAGAGATATGGACATATTCAAAGCCAATTAGAAGAAACTTCATATGTTCTGAACACTTAAAAATGTAAGTGAAATGACATGCTAAATGAGAAATATTTGAGATAGAGGCAAGAAGAAAAGGCAGGTAGGTCTGAGAAAAGTTATAGTAAAGTGATGTATGATAAAGAAAAATATGATGTTGCTTGTATCCTTTGAGGATGTCGAACTAAATTGAACGGAATGATGGAAGCAGATTCAAATAATTGCTGCCTAGTGGAGGATTCACAGCTTAATTGATATTTGATGCGTACCTGGATTCGACTTCAAACAGTTTTGGATTTGGGTGGTTGATTTGATCCGACTCCGTTTGCTGAGTCTGAATCCTACACACCACTACAGAAAACGAGAGGTCAGGTATCGGTGGGAGATTGTCCCACCGAAAATACTCCGACGCTCAAATCAGTAACAAGCCTTCGAACCGTAGAAGGTGAACTAGTAAGTAAAAGAAAGAAAGAGAAAATGAGTTTGTCTGGCGAGAGTGTTGGCCTGTAGATACAAAGGCGTTCCTGTGGCTCGTTGAGAGTATGATTTCCCACTCGTTGTTCACGGAGAACGAGTGAAGCGGTGTCTCAAAAGCGGGGAAGCTTTGGAGGACGATTCTCAGAGAGCGAGAGTTGACTCTGTGTCTGGAGGCTTAGAGTGGAACTGGAAGGTGAACGCTTTTAAAGAGGGAGAGAGTTTTTGCTCGAGCGCTGTATGCGTTCGTGGCTTAGATTGTTTCAAAAAGTCTCTGTTATCTTAAAAAGCGTGTGTTCTCTTAAAAGCGTGTTCTGAAAGCGTATCCTCAAAGTGTGTCCTTTTCAGAGTGGAGACTCTGGGTTTATATTAATGGTGGGAGAGCCACCTTCCTTGGCCTGGTGCTGGGCGGCCTTCTCTGAGTTGGTGGGCGTGATTTGATGGATCGTTTTCCTTCTGAACAGTGTAACAGATCTCTAGATTATCTGCTTTTCTTTTATGTTCTTGTGACCGTTAGACTCTGTCATTGGCACTGAATCCGTTGCTGCCTTTTTAGAGAAGATCAGCTTTTAGGAAAGCGTGTAATCATCGAAATGATCGTTAATTTTCGCGCACGAAATCACCTGTCAAATTGGGCCTAGCCCGTATTAGATTTACTGTCTTTCACAGCCTGCTGTTACAGTACTTCTGATCAACAAAAGTGTTGACCATCTTGAAGGAGCGCTCTTGGCCGTTTGTTGTACGCTCAACGCGTTGACCGTCTAACACGCGTTGGGCCTTTCTGAATTTTGGGCCGCTTTCTTATTGGGCCTGCCAGCTATGGGCCTACCCATCAATGTTAAAGTAGACATTTTTACAGCTTTATTGATGTTAAAGTAGGCATTTTGGCCCCTTCTAATATTTAAGCAATTCTTAACAGCCTCTTAAGTTTTAAGATTATTTTATCAGGTCAAACCACCAGAAGTAGAAATATGATAAACATTATAATCTTGTAGTCAGCTACTGAAAGCTGTTTAAGATCCTTGTTCACTTGCACTTTTTGTAAGACTTTTGGTCCTTTTGACTTATTTTTCCGGACTTATAAGAATAAAGATTTTGCTTTCACTTCCTCAAATTTATTCTATCTCATGAAATGCTGTTGTCATCTGAACACCTCTATATTGCTTAATACTTATCTCGTCAGTTTTTACTTGTGATTTCCTAAAACTTTTGGCTCATTTTTTTTTTTTAAATATCTTCAGTGGATCTTACAGATCTTAAAAATTCAGATAACATCTGACCAGATTTGCACCAGTAAGGGTTACTTCAAGTAGTCAGATACCATTTTTATTTTCACAGGTGAACAGTCTGAGGCAAGAGCTGCAGGTTTTGGCTTCAAGCAGGCCCGTAACAATTGTGACTTCAAGTGCTACAGGTAGCTATCTTAATTTTGTCATTCCATGGGAGGATTCCTTTTTATTTACAGAAGGGTTTCTTTTTATGCCTCAAATTTGCAAATGGATTTGGGGTCCAACTTAGATTAACTCCTGTCCTAAATTATTCCCTTTTGATGGAAATAATGTTACTGTTGAGTAGACTACTCTTCTCCCTGCCACTGTTCAACCTCCTCCCACCAAAAAGAGTTTGCACCTTTAATAAAGGCAACCTTGTTAAATTGATTTGCATATAAACTCCAACCATGCCATTGGAAATTTTTATGGAAAAGATTTATCATATGAATGCTGAAACTTAAAAATATTGATAAAATTGATAACTTGTGTTTATCTTCCATCCACAAGTGTTATACTATTTGCAATTGTGGTTTACCAATCCCAAAAAAGTGGTTTTCTGTGCTTTATTGCTGATTACTTTGAGATTCATGATCTTCCTTTTTCCTTCAGAGCTACTTGTATGACATGACTTTTGCTTGCATTTGGTTGGTTTTTTTTTTCTTCAGTTAAATTGTTCTTAGACTGTTTTATGTTAGATTCTAGCTCCAACATGTGCAGGTGGTCACCAATATGGTATAATTGTCATTTTCGTAATTATTGGATATGGCTATGTTTGGTGGAAGGTAAATGGTTTTCTATCTTTCTAATTGTCATCATCTTTATTGCATGTGCAGTTCACCAATCCAGTTGTCATTGTACTAGTATAGTACTGTTGTCTGGTCTCTCTAATTTTCCTTAAATTCCAATTATCTTGTTATTTGTGAAAATTTTTCATATAGATATGTTGCTTGTTGTAAGCCGGTAACTGGGAAAGCTTTTCTGTAGTCTACTGTCACTCTGAAAGGTTGCCTTGAATAGCTTATCTAACTTTAAGGCCTTTGTTTCTAACCAAGTTCATCTTTTATATTTTTGAGTCATATAAGGTCACAATTACCTATCTGTATTATATTTTGAAACACCATTTCTTAGAAACCTGGGCCATCTAAAGTTCTGCTGCGTGCATCTTTAGTTGCCACAGGTACTATACATAAAATTAATTTTTACTACTTTTGATTTTGTAATCGAAGATCGTGTAACTCTTAATCATGGAGCTTTATATCCTTTATTTTCTTTTCCTTTGTACAGACAATTATATACTTACTTATTCATGGATATTTGTCATTGATTTGAATAAAATTACTATGACAATAAATGTGTTATGCATAAGAAATAAGAAGCACTTGTTTTAGACCCATGTCAAAAGTACAAACAAATAAACTATGATCTTGTAGCACCATGCAATAAATATCATAAAGTTGCATGTGTATATATAATAATTAGTAGATGATCAAAATAATACAGAAATCGTGACTACATAGTTCCAATCCAACTTCCTATCCAGTACAAATGTGGGCCGAAGGCATAGTTACGCTGTTATTCAGAAAAATGATAATATAGTACGCAGAAAGTACTCTAGGATACTTGTACTCAAGATGATGTTCAGGACAATTGTGGGTGAAATTTGAAAAATTTTGGACTAGTGAATTTACTTTCTGCAGTTTGCTTATAAAATCTTGCTTTTTTTATTATGCTGAAATTTCAAATTTGGTTAGAATTGTAGTCCTACAAACTAGTGGTTGTTCTATGTATGAATTCCAATATTTATGCACGTGAAAGTTCTGCAGAAGTGTTAATGTCACAAACATCGTTTTCCCATTTTATTGTGAGCAAGGACTCTAAAATTGCTGAGTTACTAAAAGCATTGTGCCTTTTGGCTTCTGATCTCTCTTGAATTCATTGTCTGTAAAGCAGTTCAGGTTTATTATTAAGACCATGCCAATATCTTTGAGGGAGTATTAAATTTGTACCCCATCATATGAGCGTATATCCAGTTCTCTACTCTTTCATTGTCCCTGCAGCTTCTTTCAATTTCTCTTTATATTTGCTGTTCATAAATGAAGAAGTGTTTGTACCAAAAATATAATTCAAAATGCATTCTTGCTTATTGGTTATGAGAATGCTACCAATTAAGCTATTCCCTCAGTCGTCAATTCTGTGAATAGGTTCACATGTAGTGTTAGCTCCACTGTTCTATTTATTTTGTGTTTTTCCCATTAATGCCGATATTTAGAACAATGCTGATTGTTCTTGTCTGTCAAAGTGGCTGATAATGGATTCTGCTTTTGCTTCTCTACTCTTAGGGATGGATACTTCCTGACCTGTCGGAACAACTAAGCGTAGCTCATCAGATGCCTCCGCTGCTATTGCTAGACAGCTCGAACAAGTTTATTCATCGATCTCGGCAAGTTCCTACCCCATTTCTCTGATTGCGTTTTTGTTTCCTGAAGCACAATTTCAAAGGCTTAGGCTTGATGCCATCTGCAATTTTATGCTTACTGGAAGGGGCATAGGATTGCAGTGTTTGCTATATGAATGTGTCTATCTAGTATATGATTTGCCAATTTGTTGTCTATTGTCTTAGTTCTTTCATTTTATTTTTTTCAATTTAGTGAAATTTACTTCATTCCTGGTGCTTCCATCGCCTTGGTAGTAAATTATTTTTCTCGGTAGAAAATTTACTCAAACTTGATGCTGTCTGCAATTTTATGCTTCCTGGAGGGCGCATAGGATTGCAGTGATTGCTATATGAATGTGTCTGTCTCATATATGATGGATTCGGGGGGCGTCCAACGCCCCCCCGCGCTGGACGGCGTCCAGCGTTTTGTTTGGGCCGTTGGATTGAAAAATCCGACGGCCCAAAATTTATAATAAAAAAAATATAATTTTTATTTTTTTAAATATTTTTTTCATATTTTGATTATAAAAATATAAANCGTTGGATTTCAAATCCAACAGCCCTGTGGGAGTTGGAGGGGGCTCCGCGCTGGACGCCCCCTCGTTCGCATATATGATTTGCCAATTTGTTTTCTGTTGTCTTAGTTCTTTGATTTCATTTTTTTCAATTTTGTGAAATTACTTCATTTCTGGTGCTTCCATTACCTTGGTAGTAAAATATTTTAACTTGCTTTTTACCAGAAAATTCTTTTAGTATCTGAGATCCGTAACACACTGGCATCCTTAAAAGGACATCAACAGTCCTTTTCTGTATGAAAATATATTGAAATATAGGATGTTAAATGGATGGAAAAACCTACTCATTTTCCTCTGCTCAAGATATTAATTGCCATTTAGATGTTAGAATGAGCAGACTTTATTTGTTCGCTTTTGCTGCATCTTCCAAAATTATGAGAAAGTGCGTATTATTCGGCAAAGAAAAATAAAATTTTGAAGTATACAAGCAGGTTGCTTTTGGAGGATGCTGCATCAATCCCAAAGTGGAGAGAGATGTATTACGTGGTTAACCATACATACGAGGATTATAGGCTTTGTTTTTTGTTTTTTGTTTTTTTTCTTCATTGTATATTAGCACGTCAGCGGAGGTCATAACTCTATTATGCATGTTGGATTGGTTCTATTTGAGTACATGATTTTCTTCGACACATGATAACAATATCACACTTTCCTAACTTGTGCCTCAAAATAAAAAATTTCTCTCTCTGTGCCTTCCCCTGGCCACTCTAGTGAGATAGAGGCGATGACTTGGTTGCATGAGAACACTTTGTAGTATAATCTTTTGGGGTTCTGCATGAAGATTTCAAGATGTAATTTGGGTGGCAGAAAGTGCAGGTGATTGGGGCAGGTTACTCAAGAGATAATTTTTGAGCTACTGGTTGTAATTAGAGAAGTGTTCCCTTTTATTTCCAATCAGGGAACACCAAAATTATAGGAGTGGAGCAATGGGCATGGGTCATTGTAAAATAAACGGTAACTCAAACAAAACCAAATTTAATTCTTTCCCACTAAACATAACTAATCCATAAATTTATGGAAGACTAATCAGCCATTACCCATTCCCTTAACAGTGATGCTTTCCAACTCTTCCCTTTTTCTAGAACAGTAACTCTTCCCTTATTTGAAGTTTATCTTTAACATCAATGAATTCATTTGCATGTAATACGTTGTGTAAATTGTTGAGCCATCTAATGCAAGTACATGTATTTGTGTTATCATCTCAGTCAGAGATTTGCTTCTGTTCCAGGCCACCAAACGTAATCTATCTTCGAAATTGGATCATGTGGAGGGTGGGTTAGATTATATTGCTGAACAGAAGGATGCTATTGGACAAGAGGTCGGGACGGTATTTAGTATTATTATCTATCTATCGTTATAACACTTTTATTTATTGTGTGCATTAATCTATCTCTGTGTGCTATCTCTATGTATTCATTTCTTTTTATTAGTGATTGACATGTAGCTTACATCATACTATTATCTGAGGTTTCTAATTGATTTATGGAGATATATATGTCAGTTAGGCCACCCAACTACATGACGATGTTGGGTTCTTTCATGCGAATATTGAGTCTGTCCGTCATGTTGTTCAGACACTGGTAACTGAATGTTTCTACTGGTATGGGATTCACATTTTCTTTTTAAATGGTTTCCACGCTGAAGTTCTTTTTTACCTGTATGCCAGGAGACTCAAGTGCATAGAATTGAAGGGAATGAGGTATTGACCTGATTGATGGCATATCCGTTTTTCCATTTTTTTAAGTTTTAATATTTAAGGACTCTTTTGTTATGATGTTCATGGTCAATAGTTTCTTCTCAGGATGTTTTACACTCAAAAGTTAGGAGATTGGTCGGTTTTGCACATAACTCGAGAAGAAGCAAATCCACAGATCTTCTTCAGGCATGAATTAAATTTTCTCTGCTTGTTTCATTTGTGATTTTATTATGTGTCATTCCATTACTTCTTTTCAGTTAATATACTAAATAACTATTTCTGAAAATTGCATTATATGATCTGTCAAGTCGTCCATCCATTCTCTCCTTTTGCTTAGCTTATCATGGAAGCTGTATTTGGCTAGGCTTTTTGGCTCATGCATTACCTTTGCGTTTTGCCATTGTGATCTTTTTTTAATCTGGTTCATCCTTTGAACTATTTGTCTGGTTTATGTAGGCTTCTCCTTCAAGTGCTTTACGGCCAGCTCTAGAGCACCCACACTTGACACCCTCCTCAAGGGTAAATAATTGTGCCCATGCTTATTTTATTATTCATAATTGCTTTCTGGTTAAATGGACAATGTTGTGCTCTACTGTTCTCTTTCATCTTAAATGTGGTTGAATTTGAGGTTTAGGAGTAGAACTGCATTATTAATATATGATGTACCCCTAGGCAAATATTTTTTCTTTGCCTAGCTGTGGGAAATATAATTGTTGGCATCGATATAATAAATTTTCAATGCTGTCAGATTTGTTGCTTAATTCCTTTTTCATTGAATATTTCAGAGTTTTGTAGAATGCCTTGTTAGAATTGTTTCCGCATATGACATGGCTTGTATTAGTAATTTATTAAAATGATTTTAGGTTATGATTTCATATGGTTTGGTTATATTATATTAGAAAACTTATTTCCTTAATTAGTTCAATCTCTAATAGAAAAAGTAGCATATCCGTAACTAAAGAATCGGTCTTTTTTCTATCCTATAAATGACCAAATTATCCATCATTAGTAGAGGATAAGGATGAATAATTTTCCTAGGTAATGAGAGGGGTGGTTTTTAGATGTGTGTTGTGGAGTAAGTTTTGAAACTTCCATGTTGAACCTGAATTTGAGAAAAGCCCACTAGAAAACTGTGAAGAACAAAAGACATTTACTTTTTCTCTCACAAATTTTGTATTCTCTCATAATGAAAGAGAGATAACGGTAAAGAAAGAAAAATCGATTTCAAAGTTTTTGAAAAAAGAACTTTAGCTATAGATCTAGGTAAGTCTATGATATTTGTTTTTGCATTATAATATCATGAAATAATATAATAATTTTAACCATCCATAAAAAAATTTAAATTTCATAAAGTTTTTCTTACATGGCTATGATCTGTTGTTGGAAGTAGGAGTGACATGATGGTTCAGTTACTTACCAAAAGAAAAAACTATGATGGTTTAGTTACCAAAAATCAAAGAAGGTGTCGAATTTAGTCGATACCATAAAGTTTTTCTTTAATAGGAGTTTCTAACAAGCATGGAAAACAACGACGGATACGGACATGACACAATACTGACACAATAACACGTTATTTTTTTAAAATTAAGGATATAATATGTTGGGGATGCAATAACTGGAATTTGTATTTATATATAGGTATGATAACATAATTGATGAGCAACACAATTATTTTATTAGATCAGCAATAAAAATACATATTTTTTATTTTCTCATCCCCCAAAAAGATCACAAGAAGCACTATAAAAGTTAATTGTGAGTCAATATAAATGAGTTGTGCTCTAATATTTTCAAAAAAAAAAAAAGGCTCAAAGTTTTATTTAATTTATATTACAAAATCTAATTTTTTTCAAAATTATAAAATTATCTAATATGTCTAAAATATTTTGAAATGTGTCGAAGTCAAATAAAAATTAAAAAAAAAATTATAGTTTGTTAGTGCATGTCCAACATGTATTGGACACCGATACTTTAACTCCTAAGGTGTGTCGGTGCTGCTTGGGTAAGTTTTAACCAACCAATGGTGCAAGCTTTGATGTGGAAATTTCAACGTTCATTAAAGGAGTGGGCATGCTGGCAATTTTTGGTAGCGAAGAAAAGGGGCTGAAAGACGGGCCAACATAAAAAGTTAATGGTAGTTTTACCAAACCCGGGTTTTACATGTTTATTTAAGAAGAAATTTGAGTTATGAAATTTTTCTTCCTCTTAAAATGTGAGGCTTAATTTCAGCACCTTTTGAAGATTCAGCACTTAAGCTGTGTCGCTACATGTCTATGGATAGGAGGGAATGATCAATAGCGGGTATCAAATGCAGCGCCACCCATGTAATGATTCATTAGGAAGCTTTCATGATGAAAGAATGTTTGCCTTAGTTAAGAATGGGTGGGTTTTGGGTGAAGAGATATTGAAGACTGTTAGAATTAATCACTTATTTAAACCGCGAGGGAATACGAAATAGATGATAGCATGCATACAATAAACAACCACAAAAAGTAAAGGCATGATTTTTACGTGAAAAACTCCATATAAAACGAGGGAGAAAAACTACGGGACATGGAGTCCGAAATTTTTACTAGCAACAGTTGATCAGTTACACAAGTCCAAAATCACAAAAATCAATATCAACTTGCTTTGCACAGCCCGTACAAGAAATATAAAGAGCAAGAGTAGAGATAAAACCTGACAAATGTTCTTCTCGGGAGCAATAACTTCATGCATGTGATTACCGAAGCCTGAAACTTGATTGAAAACCCAACCAGAGGCTCAAATCTTCATCTTCTCCTTCTCCTCTCTCTTTTTCTTCTTTGGAATGGCGCTTAAAATTGATTAGAATTAACCTAAAATACAAAGTGCGCGTTTTATATAATAGGCGCGCGCTTGAGTGCATCGGGTGCAGGCCTGCACTCGAGCGCCATGCTATTGGAATTTGGCCTCGAGCGACATTCAGGCGAGCAGCGAGCGGGGGCTTACTGGAAATGCGGCTTGAGCGACATTCAGGCAAGTAGAAAGGGGGGCTTACTGGAAACGCGGCTCGAGTGCCTAACAGGCGCAACTTGAGCCTTCATCATGCGGTGAGGATATTTACCTTCATCTGCCACATCAAGTGGGTATGGGCCCACACGGAAGTAACCCATAACTCAACAAACTTCCCCTCACGATCGTATGGGGCCATTCATCGTCATCCCGGCAATTGAACAACAAGTTTCAAGCTTCCCCTTTTGTAATGCCTTGGTCATCATATCCGATCAATTCTCCTCGGTCCCGATCTTTTCCAGCACCAACAAACCCATGTCAACAACATTCCGCACCAATTGATACCTCACATCGATATGCTTTGATTTGGTGTGAAAAAATGAGTTCTTGCTAAGATAAATCGCACTTTGATTATCGCAAAACACATATTGTTTCTGCTTGAGACCAAGTTCCCGAATGAATTTCTTCATCCATAGCATCTCCTTGTTTGCCTCCGTAATAGCAACGAATTCCGCTTCAGTAGTGGAGAGAGCAACACACCTCTGCAATCTCGATTGCTAGGAAACGGCTCCTTCCGCAAATATGATTAAATATCCCGAAGTAGACTTCCGTGAGTCAACATCATCGGCCATATCTGCATTAATATATCCAACCAAAAGGGGAACGTTGCTTCCAAAGCACAAACACAGTTTAGAAGTTCCTCAGAGATACTTCAGAATCTATTTTACGGCAGACCAATGCTCATTATCGGGATTTGACAAGAATCGACTGATCACTCCAACAGTATAAGCTATATCTGGCCTCGTACACACCATGGCATACATTAGGCTACCCACGGTTGAAGAATAGGGTATGCCTTTCATGTATGTCTTTTCATCTTCGGTAGAAGGACATTGACAATTGCTCAATTTGAAGTGATTGGTCAACAGTGTGTTCACTGATTTTGACTTTTCCATATTGAAACGTTGAAGCACTTTCTCCACATAGCTCTCTTGTGACATCTATAGCTTCCTTGATTTGCGGTCGCGAAAAATTCTAATTCCCAAAATTTGCTTCGCTGGTCCCAAATCTTTCATAGTAAAGAACTTCCCAAGCTGTCGTTTTAACTTCGTGATCCGAGAAGCATTATGCCTAACTATCAGCATATCATCCACATAGAGTAAGAGAATAACAAAATCATCATCTGAAAAAGTCTGAACAAAAATACAATGATTCGAGATCGTCTTCTGATAGCCCTGATCCACCATTACATACTCAAACTTCTTATACCATTGCCTTAGTGCTTGTTTCAATCCATACAGATTTTTCTTAAGATGACACACTAAGTTTTCCTTCCCCTTGACCAGGAATCCCTCCAGTTGCTCCATATAGATTTCTTCTTCAAGATCACCGTGAAGAAACGCCGTCCACATATCCATCTGTTCTACCTCCAGGTCAAGAGCAGCAACCAACCCGAGCACCACTCGAATAGAAGACATCTTTGCCACTGGTGCAAAAATCTCGTCGAAGTCAATACCTTTCCGTTGATTGAAGCCATTCATAATCAGTCTCACTTTCTACCTCGATTGTGAGCTGTTTTCATCTGTCTTCAACCTGAAGACCCACTTGTTTTTAAACGCTCGTCTTCCCTTTGGTAACCTCGTCAACTCAAACGTGTGATTTTCATGCAGCAGTGCCATCTCTTCTCGCATAGCTTCCATCCACTCCGCCTTGTGTTCGTCCGCCATTGCTTCCTCAAAGCATTCAGGCTCTCCTCCGTCTGTGAGTAACACATACTCCTCGGCCAACAAACGAGTAGAAGGTCTTCGATCTCTCGTGGATCATCGAAGTGGAGCAGTCTCGATAGACTCGGCAGTACCAGGAGGAATAGCCTCATCCTCATGTCTATCGGGCACTGCAGTCTCGTGATCTTCTTCATCTTCAGCATTGCCTTGACTTTCACTCTGATGACGAACAGATGCCGACGTAAGATCTGAATCACATGCCCGACTGTCATCATCCTTGGAAACAGACTCTGAACCTTTGCCGATATCCTCTATAGTCTCGTTCTCGACAAACACGACATCCCTAGATTGAACCAACTTCTTCTCAATCGGATCATACAGTCGATATCCAAACTCATCTTCCCCGTAACCGAGAAATATACACTGTCTGGTCTTTGACTCCAGCTTGGTCCTTTCATCTTTAGGAACGTGAACAAAAACCTTACATTCAAATATCCGCAAGTGATCGTAGGATATATCTTTTCTGGTCCATATCTTTTCAGACACTTCTCCATTCAAGGTACCGTGCGGTGACAAATTGACGACATGAGCCATGGCCCTCAAGGCTTCCCCCCAAAACGAGCCAGGGAGCTTCGTCTCTGAAAGCACACATCAGACCCTCTCCATCAAAGTCTCATTCATCCGATCAGCTACCCCATTTAGTTGCGGTGTCTTCGGTAGAGTTTCTGATGGCGAATTCCATGAGATCGGCAATACTCATCAAATGCTCCGATGTACTTTCCACCATTATCACTTCGGATGTATTTCAGTTTCTTCCCCGTTTGCCTTTTAACCAAGGCGTGAAAATATTTGAAGAACATGAAAGTTTGATCCTTCGATTTCAGCAAATACACCCATAGTTTTTGAGAACAGTCAGCAATGAACGTGATGAAGTAAAATGCTCTTCCAAGAGTCTTCACCTTGAACGGGCCACATAAGTCAGTGTGGACCAATTCAAGAAGATCAATCTTCCTTGTAGATGATTTACCATTGAAAGAAATCCGTCGTTACTTTCTTGTCATGCAATGAGGACAAGTCTTCAGTTGAGCTATTTTTGCACCCCAAAGGCAATTTTTCCTAGTTAAACAGTTCAGGCCCTTCTCACCCATGTGACTCAACCAACGGTGCCACAAATCTGAAAACTCCTCATCTCTAGCAACATGCACATCTCCCGCTGCAATCGAGGCTTGCAATACATACAAGTTGAAAACTTTTTTGCCCCGAGACACAACTAGAGACCCTCTAGTCAACTTCCATACTCCTGCGTAGAACGTGCTACAAAAACCCTCATCATCAAGCTTGCCAGCCGAGATCAAATTCAGTCGAATATCTAGGACGTGTCTAACATCCCTCAACAGCAACTTGGTTCCATTATTTATGGTGAGACACACATCACCATAGCCAGCAATGTTGGGCATCCTCCCTTTGACAGAAGTGCTTGATTTCTACGCTTAGCTAGACAGGTTTCCTTTCTTAGTGTGGGGCTTTAATGGCGGTAACGGTTCCTTAAAAGGATTGCTTTCTTTATGTATTTTATAACAGCTAGGGTTTGCTGCAGACAGATGAGAGGATTTTGCGCTTTCCTCTTGTGAAGTGTGCCGAATCTGCTGGTGACTGTTGCTATGGAGATTGCCTTTTGGGAGAACGCGAAATTAGGGGAGAAGACCGTTGCTAGTCGCGGATGGAAGCTTCGGCCAAACTTAGCTTGGCCCACATGAGGCTTGCTCATGAGCCGACTCATGGGCCAGCCTACTGTAGCGCTTTCGGTCAATAGAAATATTGATCGTCCCTTTGTGCCAGTTGCCCGTTCTTTTGCTGGTTTCCTTGGCCTTTCGTCCGATCAACGGTTCATGTTGACCGTTCAGGCTTATATTTGAGCCTTCGTGGATTTGGGTCGTTCATCCTTCCTGGGCTAGCCCACTTTGGGCGTACCCATTACTAACCCCCCATACTAGTGGTCTGAATTCTGACCTCCAGTATGTTCATGGTGGGTCACATGACTTGCCGTCCGTCAAGATTTATTGACCGAAACCATTGACCATTTAAGACAACTTGGTGCACTCTTGCAAAAGGAGCTAACTGCATTCGTTGACCGTCTGGGCCAAAATTCGGAGACCTGCTGAAGAAAATGTTGACGGATTTGTTGACCATCTTGGCCAAAATCTGGAAAACTATTGAAGGAAATATTGACCGGATTCGTTGACCGTCAAAGCCAAGATCCGGAGAACCTACTGAAGGAATTGTTAATCGGATTTGTTGACCGTCAAGGTCAAAATCTAGAGAACTTGTGGGAGTGGAGTGACGCACCATCATTAGCCGTTCTGTTAGATGAAAAGGTGGCCACATGTTTGCGTACGGTGAATTGAAGATCTCAGTAATTAATGCGCCTGAGGATTTGATTCAACTGCGCCCGTTCAAGGAATGCCACGTGGCAGCAATGATGGCGCACGTTTATGAGACTATTATTCTGACCGGCGCTCACATTGCCTTTTAAGTCGTTCGTTTCCCTTTTGAATTTCCCACGCTTTCCTTCATCTTTCCTTTGCTGAAAAACTCTAAGTATTTTGTAACTTCTTTACTTCCACATTCATGACTTCTGTTCTCAAGATTGCTTCTGTCCTTAGAGAACCCGATGTGAAAGAGCTATGCGTGGAATACAATATTCCAAAGGAGATAGTCTTCCGGGTCCCTGTCAAGGAAGACAGGGCATGCTTGCCATCGGAGGGCTTCGTCACCAACTACGAGGCCTACCTGAGGAGTGGCCTTCGCGTCCCAGTCCCTACTGAGCTACTGCAGATCTTTACGGCCCTCTAAGTTCCCATTACACAGTTTCATGCTAATGTCGTCTGGTACTTGTGCACGCTCTATATTTTCCTTTGTCAGCATTCGAAACTGTTGACGGTGGAAATGGTGAGGGTCTTGTTCAAATTCAACCAGGGAGCGGAGTGGATCTCCCTGGCCCCACGTGGCAGCCTCCAAATTAGCACTGCCATATACAACTCTTTGAAGAAATGGAAGCGGTTCTTCTTTGTTTGTGTGGATGAGTCCTGGCTGTTGGCCAGGGAATGGGGCAAGGTGCCCAAGGCCTACACCGGCACTCCTCCTAAGGAAAAAATGGAATCTTTGGGGTGGTTATGCAAGTTGGTAGAGGCCCACCCTGTAGAATTTTAGAGAGACCACCTAGTCTCTCATGATGAGGTCAAGAAGGCCAAATGGGGGCTACCGTATCCTCAGTAGAAGACAGCAAAGCTCCCTAAGAAGAGGAAAGCAGGGGCTCTTATGATCAGGGAGCCAACCGGTGGAGAGTCTCCCTTTAGTCTAGCTGTAAAGAGGACGATGATGGTGGCAGCAATAAAGCCCTCTTCCTCCTCCTTCACCGATCCGGGGAGTGTTCTAGTCGGTCAGCTTGTTGGGGTAGGAGATAGCTTTGGCGCGGGCGGCGAAGAATCCGTCGTCGAGGTTTGTAGGACCCAATTGCGCTCCAACACTAGTTGAGTCGTTCTGGCCCTCCAGTAGTTGGAGCACGTGAGGCGATTGGATCCCTCTATTGAGCCCATTGCAGAGCAAGCTGCTAGTTCGCCGGGGGAGACACTAGTGGGGGAATCCAAGTAGACGCTTGCTGTAATGGAACGGGTCCTATCCTTTAAGGCCCTCCATTAATGATATATAAACACTAACGCCTCAATAATTAAAATATAAAATCTGTAGAAATTTTGGCAGAATTTTCTCTACAATTGGACCAAAACTAAAAATACAACCTGTATTAAAGACCTGTACAAACATATAAATGTCCAAAACTCTATAATTTTCAACCCATATGCAACAAACACACAGGATCCACATAAGCCATATCATCCATGGCGTTTTCACAACAAATCCTATCCACTATCACACAATTGGAGAGAGATGCCTTTCTAACACCTGCATAAAACCCACACGAGATAGCGGAAGCAAAACTAAATACCTGCGGAATCATAACAAAAATTCATAGAAATAAACATCCTATAATCTTAACGCATAATAATAATAACTTTATCGAGTGACACTACATAACATAAATTCATATTCTAGGCCCTAGATTCTCGCAGTCCAGCAAAACTCCAAATGCGAGTCCTTTGCCTTGCTCTAGCTAGTCGAGCATTAGCTCGTAGCACTCACTTGGAAGAAAGAAGAAGTAAGAATGAGATAACAACTTAGCAAGTACATTCTTATACAAGGGCCATAAACAATAATAACGAAATTAAGCAGAAAACAGATATATGAACATGAACAGAATACATAAACAGGATTATGATTAAACATACTTGAAATATAATTTACTTCTTTCTTTTGTTCTTACTTTCTTTAGAATATAGATTAAACATGAATAATCATCTTTGCGGACCACGGGCTAGTAGGCCTTCCAGCCAAGGGAGCGAATAATCAAGGATGGATTGTGTTCGGTCCACACAATCAAAAGCCTTGGTTCTTATTCATGCATGCATTATTTTATTTGTCTTTCTTGTCGTGGGGATCATCCTTTATATTCATAATTCATAATTCTTTTCCTCCTTGTACAATGCCCCGAAGACGGCGATCTTGATTCTTTTCCTCCTGGTACAACGCCCCGAGGACAGTGGTCTTGATTCTTTTCTTCCTTGGACGACGCTCTAAGGACGGCGGACCACGTATTACTCTATGGATGGAGTTATCCTCGATTACCACTGTAACTTCCTAAGGCTTGTCAGGAATATCACCTGCTTCACTTAAGCGGCCAGGACACATGGTCAGAGTATCCTCGGGTCTCCATCGCAATATTTATGGCGAGCCAAAAAATGTTACCCCTCATATATGAATTCGTGGTCCTAGTTTCATGATTTTCTTGTTCTTTTGAGAAAGGGTTCTATCAAACTTCTTTCACAATATTTCTCAAATTCCAATGTAGAATCTCTCTCCAATTATTCATATTCTCATTATCTTGCTTGCGGATTTAAATCTTTTCATAACTTAACTTGCATACGAATATTGAAAGCATAGAGAAGTCTAAGAGTTCTTACCGTTGAAGAACAAATTTACTTTGAGACATTGAGAGCTTTCAGACGGACATAGATTTCTTTCACAACGCATATATCGAAGCTTCTCAATTATTCGATTTGGACTTATACAAACATATATATCATTTGGTTAGCAATTAAACATGAGAAAGTATACAAAATATCGTCCGAAGTCCATCGGTGAACAATGCCCGTGAACAGTGCACGGACTTCCCATATTGATTAATTCTCATCAAATTTCGGACTTCCAATGGGTACCTTGTCAGATTCAAGGCATGAGTAATTATATCCTAGAGCCAATTTATCCATAAGTCCCAATTTAATTGGTTAATTCCTCCGGGCCATAGGTTTTGGGTCCTTTGTCCGAAAAAGGGTCTAAACTACCAATTCGGGTATAAAATTTACACAATTACTTGCCCATGTCATGGGTAACAATTATGTAAGGCTAATTCATGCATTAAACCCAATATAATTGATCAAACATAGTCTGGATGCCCCTTAGGGTCCTAACGAATGAATTTTTACCAAAAATACCCAATCGATAAATTAACTTACTCAAGTCATGTATAATCATATTTTAGTCCCAAATATATCAAAAGCCCCAAAAATTTACGGGTAAAACAAGCTTGGGCGCTGGTGAATAGTACCGATGAGGAACCTAGGATTTTCGGATCACAATACACCACTCTAAACTTGATATGTGGACATGATTTTGAGGTATTATCATATTTAGATTATGGGTAATACAATAGATAAATTTATTCCGGTATCGGAACGAGGATACCCAAAGGAAACAGAATAAAAGTGCATGAAAATAAAAATGAAGAATATGAGTGCACTTACCTCGACCCAATCTACAACTTTTCTAACTAGCTCGAGTTCGGAATCGGACCTGAAAGCCTCTATTTTCTCCTCTTCTCCTTTGCGTGATTCCTCCTCTCGCCGGGCTCCTACGGTCGCTGCCGCTGCTCCACCGCGACGCCCAGCTGGCCACCGCCATGCACGGCCGTCACTGGCCGCCGCCGACCCGTGCGC
>JAODPA010126757.1:0-17355 GCA_025585075.1 Nepenthes mirabilis
TAATTCGAATAAAATTCTAGATATTACACTCATAGCTGGCAGGTCCAATAAGGAAAGCGGTCCAAAATCCAGAAAAGCCCAGACGCGCGTTAGACGGTCAACGCGCTAGTGTTGACCGCCTGGCGCACAAACAGACGGCCAATGCGCTCCTTCAAGATGGCCAACATTTCTGTTGACCGGAAGTACTGTAATAGCAGGCCGCGAAAAGACGTTAAACCTAATATGGGCCAGGCCCAGTTTGGCAGGCGTTCCCATACACGACAAGCAACGATCATTTTTCTGATTTCACGTTTTCCTTGAAGTCGATCTCCTCTAAAAAGGCAGCAACAGATTCAGCGCCTTTTTCATGAGAAAGGCGTCGGATTCTCCCTCGTCAACAATGGAGTCTAACGGTCACAAAAACATAGAAGGAAGGTAGATAATCTAGAGATCCATTGCACTGCTCAGAAAGAAAATGATCCCATCAAATCACGCCAGTCATGCCTACCAACTCAAAGAAGGCCTCCCAGTGTCAGGTTAAGGATCATGCCTTCCTAGCCAAGGAAAGTTGCACTCCACTCCCCACCGTATATATAAGCCCAGAGTCTCCACTCTGGAAGGACACCTTTTCTGATACGATCTGAATCACGAACGCAAATGTAAAATACAACACAATGCTTGAGCATACTTTCTCTCAATTGCTCACCTTCTAATCCCACTCCTAGCCTCCAGATTACAGAGACTTCTCCCGCTCTCTGAGAACCGTCCTCCAAAACTTCCACGCTTTCAGGACGTAGCTTCCACTCGGTCCTTGTGAACATCGAGTCGAAAATCATACTCTCAACGAGTCACAGAAACGTCTCTATATCTACAGGCTAACACTCTCGTAAATCTCATTCTCTCTCTCTTTTTACTTATCAGTTCACCTTTTTAAAAGTTTGAAGACTTGTTACTGACTTGAGCGTCAGAGTGTTTTCGGTGGGATAACATCCCATCGACATTTGACCTCTTATTTACTGTAGTGGTGTGCAGGATTCAGACTCGGTGAACGGAGCCGGATCCAATCAACCAGGAGAATCATAATTTGTTCGAAGTCAGATCCAAGTACACATCATTGGCGCCGTCTGTAGGAAACGCTTACGAAAAGTCAATTGCGTTTTCTAGAAACTTTCTTCGATCAACACTCTTAAACAAAATGGTGAACACAATGGCGCAAGCCAGTGAGCCAGCCCGAGATGTAATCTTACCAAACCAGGACTACGCCATTGGCGCCATGGTCAACGGGGTAGCCAGTGGAATCCCGGCATCTTTCTTCCAAAATCTGGCGGGCACATGCACAATACAGACAGAATGCTCCTGATACTCTGTGCCCACCAGGAGCAAGCATAACTGGGGGCAGCACCGGCGGTGGCCCCAATACCGGCATCTAGACGAGGAGGCTAGAGAAAGAAAGTTCCGACCCAATGGACCGGAAGGCTAACCAGCGCTCCCGTGCCAGTATCCTCACACGTCCAAAGCCGTTTAAGGCGTGAGGAGCGAGGAACCAGCTCTACTCCGGATGAAAGTCCGAAACGAAGGAACCCTAGATACTCCTGAGTGGAATCTAGGCCCCAGGCTTAGGAGGGAACCTCCCGAGCTACAAGATTAGCCAGAGATAGCAGCCGTTCGGCTGCTGGACAAGCCAAGGAAAGAACGAAGTTGAGGGCATATCTCAACTCCAAAAGATCTGTTAATGCCGTTCCAGCGGATCTAAGGTTATAGAAGATATGGAACCACGTCTTCAAAGACGACGAGCGCGCAGCTAGTATCGACAAATCTCCCTTCACAGCGGAGATCTTAAACCATCCTATGCCGGCGAAGTTTAAAATGCCAGTCGCTCACTTCCACATCCATCTGGGTCTACAAGGGTTGGACGACGCAGATTTATGTCGTTGCTTCTCTCTCACTCTAAAAGGGGATGCGCGCATTTGGTTCCATCATCTCCCCTCAGACTCGATCCGAAGTTTCCAGGAGCTTGCAGATCTTTTCTTGTCTCAGTATGCCTCTAGCCGCAGGGAGAAAAAACAGCCATGGCATCTGTCGCATATTAAGCAGAATGATGGAGAGAACCTGCGAAGGTTTCTAGATCACTTCGTGGCAGAAGTTAGGCGGATCTCCCGACTCACGGAGGAAATAAAATTGGGCAGTTTCATTTTGGTGCTAGCGCATGGAGAGTTCTTTAGGCACCTGGCGCATAAGAATCCGTAGACCTTTTAAAAAGTGGAGTCTATCACCAGGGCCTATACTGTAACAGAGGAGGCCAACGAAGCAAAACGTCTCGACCGGCCTAAACAGCCTCGCTCTTTCCCACCTGAAGGAAAGAAGAAATACAACGGTGTTAATCACTCCCACGAAAAGCGCCACAGGATTGGGCCGCCAGAGCGCAAGGACTACGAGCCCATCAGTCTAACACCCTTGATTGACACGCGCTCAAATGTCCTCATGCAGATCCATGGGGAGAAGTTCCTTAAGTGGCCAAAACCACTTAAGAAGGAGAGAGGAAATCCAGCCAAGTACTACGATTTTCATCGATCTCCCGGGCACTCCACAGAGGACTGCATGACCCTTCTGCGGGAGATTGAGGAGCTAATCAGAAGGGGCCACCTCACCAGATTCGTTAAAAGCCCTTATCAGAGCTCTGGCAATGCGGGCGGAGAAAGTTCAGGGTCCTCTCTGCCATGAAACCGGGTCGCGGCATAAGTGGTCAACATGATCACCACCCGGCCGATTAAGAATCTGGCGGACAATGGGAACCAGCATGTGGGGAGGAAGAAGTAGCGCACCACTCACAACGTCATTAGTTTTAGTGACGACGACCTGGCACATGTAGTTTCCCTCCATGCAGACCCCCTGGTTTTATCAGCACTTGTTTCTGATGGTAGCGTTGATTATCAGATGAAACGAGTATTTATTGATAATGAAAGTTCTCGTGATTTGCTTTTCCTCGATGCGTTTTTTAAACTCGGTTTGAAAGAGTCAATTAAAATCTACAGAAGGCTCATTGTATGGCCTCGACAATAAACTGGTGCCTGTTCAAAGGACGATCAGACTAAAAGTCACCTTAGGAACGTAACCGAGAACGACAAGTCGTACACTTGCTTTTTTGGTAGTCAATTTGCTCTCTGTATACAACGCAATACTAGGCCGGCCATGCCTAACAGCGTTCGGGGCCATTACTTCAATACTACACTTTAAAATGAAATTTTCAATGACATACAGTGTGGGCAAAGTACTGGGTGACAAAGTCATTGGACGGACATGCTACATGTTCCCAATCGCTCCCAATAGCACCAAAACAGTAGGAGAATTTGACCATCGAGTCGAGGCAACCTTACAGCAGGCACAGTTTGGTAAGGCAACCGACGTAGTCCCACTGAATCTGGACGATTCAGAAAGGTGCATACGAATCGACGACTCACTCACCGGTGCGCTATGTGAAGAACTGATCGCATTCCTGCAACGGAACGCTGACATCTTCGCATGGACTTTTGTTGACATGCCTGGGATTCCAGACCGGGTAATGGTCCACAAGTTGGGCTTCAACCCGGAGCGAAAGCTCGTCAGGCAGAAGCGGAGAAACCACTCAGTGGAAAAGTTAATCGCCATCCGGGAGGAAGTAAAGAAACTGCTGGATGCTGGATTCATCAGGGAAGTTCAATACCCTGATTGGCTCTCCAACGTAGTCTTGGTAAAGAAGAGCAACGGAAAGTGGAAAATATGCGTCGATTTCATTGACGTTAACAAAGTCTACCCAAAAGACAGCTTTCCTTTACTTAGGATTGACCTGTTAGTGGACTCGACGTCCGGACATGAGCTATTGAGCTTCATGGATGCCTATTCAAGCTATAACTAGATCCGGATGAGTCCGGAGGATGAAGAGCATACCTCGTTCATGACAGACCATGTGACTTATTGTTATAAAGTGATACCCTTTGGACTAAAGAACGCGGAAGCCACCTACCAGCGACTGGTGAAAAAAATGTTCGAAAAACAAATCAGCCGCAATATGGAAGTCTATGCTGATGACATGCTTGTCAAGAGTAGAATTACAGGCGACCATATCCGCGATCTGGTGGAGTCATTTGAGGTGCTCTGCGAGGATCAAATGAAGTTGAATCCTACTAAGTGTGTCTTCGGGGTAACCTCGGGAAAAATGCTGGTTTTCCTCGTCTCCCAGTGAGGGATCGAAACAAACCGAGAGAAGATTAAGGCCATCGCAGACATGGCTCCCCCACGAAGCATCAAGGATGTCCAGCGACTGACTGGACGATTCGCAGCCTTGTCCCGTTTCCTAGCGAAGTCTGGTGACAAGTGTCAGTCAATTTTTAAGGCACTGAGGGGAATAAAATCAAACGGGTTCTAATAAACGGCAGACTGTCAGGCGGTCTTCAATGAGTAGAAGTAGTACCTGGCTAGCTCGCCATTACTAACATCACCCAAGGTTGGCGAAGAGCTGTACCTCTACTTGGCAGTATCGGAGATGTCCCTCAGCTCTATCCTCGTAAACCAGGACTCCGATACCCAACGGTCGGTCTACTATGTGAGCAAAACATTGATCGGCCCAGAGACGCGCTACCTGTGCACGGAAAAGTTGGCCTTAGCTCTTATATTCTCATCGCGAAAACTGAGTCCCTACTTTTAGGCTCACCACATCGTAGTTCTCACTGACTAGCCTTTGAAGAGCATACTCCAGAAATCCGATGTTTCTGGACGGTTGGCAAAGTGTGATATTGAATTGGGTGAGTTCGACAGTGAGTTCAGGCCCAGGCCAGCCATAAAGGCGCAGGCTCTGACCGACTTCATTGTTGAGACCACGACCCTGATTCTCGAAGAACAGCCCTCAAAGAACGCGGAACAGCGCATGGAGGCTCCAGAATAGGTGCTCCACGTAGACGGATCATCCACAGACACGGGCAGTGAAATAGAAGTGGTCCTCACAATCCCTGACGGGTTTGAGGTGAAATACTCCATTAGACTCGACTTCCCGGCCACCAACAACGTTGCCAAATACGAAGCCCTGCTAGCCGGTTTAAGATTAGCAAATGAGTGCTCAGCCAAACGATTGGCTGTTTACAGCAACTCCGAGTTGATCGTTAACCGGGTTAATGGGAACTTCGAGGCGAACAACCCATATATGGCAAAATACTTGGCCAGGGCGAGGGAAGTCGTCCGCAGCTTCGACAATCTAACGTTGGTCTATGTTCCCTGAACTGAAAACTGGAAGGCCGATCAGCTGGCAAGAGCAGCGGCGGCCGAAAATCCAGAGCAATATTCAAGGAATATGAGGGAGGTCCTGAGCGCTCCCAGTATACAGGGATAGTAGGCAATACAAGTCTCCGAGATTGAAAACTGGACGACACGCTACCTAAGGTATCTAGCGGACGAAACATTGCCGGAAGACGCAGAAGAAGCCAGGCGGATAAAGAGAACGGCCGGCTGGTACACTATAGTTGACAGGCAGCTGTATCGCCACGGCTAATCGACTCCGTACCTTCGTTGCCTAACCCCAGAAGAGGCGGACTACGCCTTGAGCGAAGTGCACATTGGGATTTGCAGATCGCACGTGGGCAGTAAAAACTTAGCATTTAAAATCATGCGGCAGGGCTACTATTGGCCCTCGATGAAAAATGATGCACTCGAGTTTGTAAAAAGGTGCGAAAACTGCCAGCTTCAGGACAACCTTCGCCACCAGTCGTCCGCCGAGCTGAAATCCCTTCAGGCGTCGTGGCCCTTCGCGCAATGGGGGCTTGACATTCTTGGCCCATTTCCCATTGCAACCGGGTAAAGGAAGTTCATAATAGTAGGCATCGACTACTTCACAAGGTGGGTCAAAGCCATCCCGCTGGCCAAAATCATAGAACACAACGCACTCGAGTTTGTCCGTCAGAACATCATCAGCAGATTTGCCGTTCCAAAAGTCATTGTAACTGACAACGGAACCCAATTCTCGAGGAAACGCTTCGCTAAGTGTTACACCAGCCTTGTGATTAGGCTGGTCCACACTTAGGTGGCATATCTCCAAGCGAATGGACAGTTGGAGGTCACGAATCGAACGCTACTCCATGGGCTCAAGACCAAGTTGGAGGACGCAGGGGGCTCCTGGGTAGACGAACTCGCTTCAGTCCTTTGGTCTTACCGAACAATTCGAAGGAACTAACGTTTGAGACGCTATTCAGCCTCTGCTATGGGACTAAAGCAGTGATCTTGGTCGAAATCGGGCTCCCAAGTTTTAGGGTGAAATCTTTTGACTCGCAGATTAACTCCCAAAAAATCCGGGAACACCTAAACTTGCTAGAAGAAACCTGTGATGTCACTAGAATATGGACTGTAGCCTACCAGCATCGAGTCGCCCGCTACTACAACAAAAAGGTGAAAGTGAGGCAGTTTAATGTTGGAGGCTTGGTCTTACGGAGCATCGAGGCCACAGGAAAGGTGGCCGGTCGGAATAAGCTCTCCCCGAATTGGGAAGGGCCTTTCTAGTCTCCGCCGTCCTGCGAAACGGGGCATACAAACTTTGGAACCAGGACGAAAAGTTGGTCCCGCGGATGTGGAACGCGATCTACCTCAAACGCTACTTTCAGTAGGGACCCAGGAATGTGTCTTGTGAAATTATATGTGATCATTTGTGTGCACGATTCAATCAGTAAAATAAGTGTTTCCTTAGCATGCTGCATGTGCATATATATGTGGTTCTCGTTGCAGGTTCGAATCGACCTTGGCTTCCTCTAAGTCGAGAGGGTCTTCACCCTCTCGTTACTAAACCTTGGTCATCCAGGCGGCCAATGGGTGATCGTATCTAAACCCTTGTCATCCAGGTGGCCCATGGGTGATCGTATCTAAACCCTTGTCATCCAGGCGGCTCATGAGCGGTCGTATTTAAACCCTGGTTATCCAGGCGGCCCATGAGTGGTCGTATATAAAACTTGGTCATCCAAGTGGCCCATTAGCGGTCAAAAAAATCTTAGGGGGCTAACACAGCACACGTGACGACTTCCTTCATAAGGAGATAGCGTGATTAGTCAATGATGGTTGACTGGAGCAAAACGCTCCACCAAAGCAGGCCGCCTAAGTCTACACCTGGACAGTGCCGCCAAACTTTACTCACGGGCGAATTCCAAGCCGGCTTAACACACGCGATGGCCCAGAAGACGCCATCAATGCCCCAAAAACAAGGCGGGCGGCCAACTCGCAAGAATCCTGCCTAGTTGTCCGCCAAGAAAGGCAAAGAAGCAGATTACAAAGGCAAGAGCATGTGACAAACACAAGACTACTTGTATTATTGCTGAATTGAAAGATACATCATTGAATCCAAAAAAAAAAATACAATCACAAAAGCTATGGAGGCGGCGGTGGCCTTTGTCTTTCTCGAGGCTCCCCCACAAGGTTGTCGCGAGGCTGTGTAGACCGGTTCGATAAATTGATAAGATCCACAGGGAAGTCGGGATCAACCAGTCGCACAATATGCCGACTAATGTTGATCCTTTCCCACAACCGTGCCATCATCATGCCCTCAACCTCGTGGGGACGGATACGGAGATTCAGGTCATTCTCTAAGGTCGTCATTTGCCCGGCAAGTTGATCAATGTAGCGTCCCCGGCGCATCCGCATGACGTTATTGTCTGCTTTGACCTGGGGACCTTCACGGCGTCCAACCAAACACGCAGGCCGCACAGTTTTGTTCCTGGCAGACGGAATCCACCGCCCCCAAAACGCGTCGTCAAGGAGAAGGTATCTACGCCCTTATTAAAAGGCACGCTTCGTTCACCTCCCCATCGGATGTGGGACTCTACAGTCCACCCCCATTGGGGACCCAGCGTCCTCGCTGGCACACCGGATCGGATCCCTACTCTGATACCATTTGTAACGTCCCCGGTGCATCCGCATGACGATATTGTCCTCTTTGATTTGGGGACCTTCACGGCGTCCAACCAAACATGCAGGCCGCACGGTTTGTTCCTGGCAGACGGAATCCACCGCCCCTAAAACGCGTCGTCAAGGAGAAGGTATCCACGCCCTTATTATAAGGCACGCTTCGTTCACCTTCCCATCCGATGTGGAACTCTACAATCAATGTGCCTTTAGCTCGCTCATTCTCCTCCTTCAAATGGGCGACCTTAGTTTTCAAACTCAAGTTCTCCGCCTCCACGCCCACCAGAACAGCCTCCAAGGCAGCCGCGTCCTCTCGATGCTCCGCCCTCTGAGTAGCCAGCTTAGTATCGAGTCAGGCGATCTCCCTGTCCCTATTAGAAATCGCCAAGTCTCTTTGCCCGAGCGCCTTAGCAACTGCACTCGACACTTTGTCCGCATGCACAAAAAAGGAAAAGAGGATTAGAACAGGCAAATCGAAAGACAAGGCGGGCAACAGAACTTATACCTCCCAAATTTTCCGTGCTGGTCTGTCTGGCTTCTCACCCAGTTCCACTGCAAAAGGCGGTGAGCCAGGAAGGGGACCCACGTCAGCAGGGCTAGCGGCGACCTTAGCCATGAACTCCGTCATGGGGTCCTCAGGAGTGTCCCCCCTCCTGGTTGGTTCCTTGGAAATGGCGGGGGACTCCAAAATTTGCTCCTGCTGCTCCGCCAAAATTATTACAACAAGCGATCCAACCGACGGCTATTGCGGCCTAGGCGGCTCGATGGGTGGCTCTCGAGTTGACTTTGACAGCGCAGGCTGCGCTAGAACAACGCCGCCGCTCAACTTGGTTTTATAAGCCTCAAGGGTAGCCTTAACGTCTATACCAGATGCGGCGCCAACACCCGCAAAACGTCCGGTAGAGAGGTAGTCAGGCCCAAAGAACGACGAAGAAGGCTCCACCGATGCCGCCCTCTTTTGCCTTGGACTGGGAGGATCTAAATCAGACGGGCGAGGACCAATAAGAAAACCCTTTTTCCTCTTCTTTTTCTACAAGACCTCCGGTGATGGGATTCTCAATCTTTGGACTGGAGACGGAGGGCCTCAGTTGGCCATTTTTGCCTCCACACGAGAAACCAAATGGTCTCTTCGAAAGTCCCTCAGATTCTTCTCTACCAACTCAACCAGCCACTCCAGGGATGCCGTCTCTGCCTTCGAAGGCGCCCTTGTATACACCTTAGGCACTTGACCCCACTTCTTGGGAAAAAGCCAAGAATCTCCCACATTAACAAAAAAGAACTAGTTCTTCCGGTTCTTGAGGAAGTCGTAAATTGCGGTGCTAATCTTAAAACTGCTGCGGGGGGACAAAGAAATCCACTCTGCTCCCTGATTGATCTTAAAGATCCCCTTCACCATTGACATCATCAATAGCCTCGAATGTTGACGAAGAAAAATGAAACTGAGCGATAGGGACCTGAAGTGCCCGAAAAATCGACATCAGCTTGTCGGGGATTGGAAGGCCCACTCCTCAAATGGGCTTCATATATGGTCACGAGGCCCGTGGGCAGCAAAAAAGCTCTGTCGTCCTTCCTTGGAACGCGGGAGGCGATCTCCTGCGGAATGTTGAACTCAACGTACAGGACTTTCACGTCATTTTCCCTCAAGACGGAGGCGATGTCGGCGACGGAAGCCATGGACAGAGCTAGGGTTTTTCTTCTTCACAAACGGAACAAGGAAGACGAAGAAATACGGAAGGCACAAGAAATTCAAAATGGAGCAATCAGGTGGTTTAAACAACCCGTGTGAACCCGAAATCGTCTCGAAAACCTGTGCCATCATTACCGCCGCGTGTCGTTTTCCTAAAAGAAGGTTGTCGAATCAAATCCTCCTGCTCATTAAATATCGGGATCTTGAACGTACTCTATAGAGACACGTGGCCTGCTTTTTTGGCAGAGCGGCTAATGACCAACGCTTCCTTCTCCATGTTGCCCGGAAACTTCCCAAGAACAGTCAACGAATCCGGTCAACGTTTTGGAAGAACTCAAGGCTCCTCTTCATGCGGGCAACGACTCCGCCAGTAAAAATAAGCGAGTCCCATCATAAACACGTTGGAGGCCAGAATCCTGACCACCAGTATGGGGGGCTAGTGATGAGTAGGCCCATAGCTGGCAGGTCCAATAAGAAAAGCAGCCCCAAGTCTAAAAAAGCCCAGACACGCGTTAGACGATCAACGCTAGCGCGTTGACCACTCGTCGCACAAACAGACAACCAATGCGCTCCTCCAAGACGGTTAGCATTTCTGTTGACCGGAAGTACTGTAACAACAGGCTGCGAAAAGACGTTAAACCTAATACGGGCCAGGCCCAGTTTGGCAGGCATTCCTGTACACGACAAGTAACGATCCTTTTCCTGATTTCACGCTTTCCTTAAAGTCGATCACCTCTAAAAAGACAACAACAGATTCAGCGCCTTCCCCATGAGGAAGGCGCCAGATTCTCTCTCCTTGCCAACAATGGAATCTAACTGTCACAAAAACATAAAAGAAAGGCAGATAATCTGGAGATCCGTTGCACCGTCCAGAAAGGAAACGATCCCATCAAATCACGTCAGTCATGCCTACCAACTCAAAGAAGGCCTCCCAGCACCAGGCTAAGGATCACGCCTTCCTAACCAAGGAAGGTCGCACTCCCCGCCGTCTATATAAGCCCAGAGTCTCCACTCTGGAAGGACACACTTTCTGATACGATCTGAACCACGAACGCAAACGCAAAGTACAACGCAGTGCTTGAGCATGCTTTCTCTCAATTGCTCACCTTCTAATCTCACTCCAAGCCTCTAGATTACAGAAACTTTTCCCGCTCTCTGAGAACCGTCCTCCAAAGGTTCCACGCTTTTAGGACGTAGCTTCCACTTGATGCTTGCGAACATCGAGTCGGAAATTATACTCTCAACGACTCACGGGAGCGTCTTTATATTTACAGGCCAACACTCTCGCAAATCTCATTCTCTCTCTCTTTTTACTTATCAGTCCACCTTCTTAAAAGTTCGAAGGCTTGTTACTGACTTGAGCGTCGAAGTATTTTTGGTGGGACAACATCTCGCCGACACCCAACCTCTTGTTTACTGTTGTGGTGTGCAGGATTTAGACTCGATGAACGAAGCTGATCCAATCAACCAGGCGAATTCGAATCTGTTCGAAATCGGATCCGGGTACGCATCAATATCATTAATTATTAATTTTATAACCTTATTTATAGCAACATTAAATTGATAATTAAATAAATTCGATTCGAAATACCGGGGTGTTATAATTTTTCCCCTTAAAGAATTTCGTTCTCAAAATACATATTTTATACATCAAACAAAAGTGAACATTTATTTTCAATGTCCTTATCTAATTTTTATACTACTATGTTTTTACTGTGATGTCTTCAAAAGATCCTCATTATAATAATTTATTTGAAGTACCAAAATGAGGATTGTGGAGCATGTATAATAATTCATAATATGAGTGAAACTATATGAATAATAATATTGCGTTCCATGAATTTGGGTTGTCTTATGGATTAGGGGTCTGTGAATCAGATCTTCATACTGAGACGATCTGATACGTATCCGGTCTCCATAACCTCGAACTTGAATCTTACTCATTACAACTGAAAATAAGACGTCAGAGGATTGCGGGAATTATTCCCACCATAAATCCTCCGACGTTTAAGTTAGATATCTTTCCATGAGTATAGAAAGATGCATGGAGGATGCATGTGTGGTGGATTGAACGTTTGGGTGCGTCCAATTGATGGTCGGCTTAGATGTGCGGCCGTAAAAGGGCGGCTTAGAGATGCGCTTGGCAGATGGACGGCTTAGGAACGTACCCGCAGAGGGGTGTCTTGGATGCGCAGTTTGTAAATTGTGGCCAGTCACTTGAATGGAAGATCTCCTTGAGGGAGAGAAGAGATGGCTTCTAGATAAATTGGAGGACAGGAGCTTCCTGGACAAGGGAGAGTTGCCTTAAATGAGGACAAAGCCTCCTGGGATGGAGGGTTGGCCTCCTGGGACGAAGGGCTGGCCTCCTTATGTCTGACCTCCTTCTTTTTCTTCCTTTTCCCTCTCTTTTCTCTTCTCCGGCCATCTTTTCTGGATTTTTCCTCTTCGGCCGTTTTGGCGGTTTCCTCCATTTTTTCCGCGAGAATAAAAGGAATTTTATAGAGGCGTGGGGCAGTTGGATTATCTGGTATAACCATTTGTTGAGCTGTCTCCGTGGATAAGGACGAACGGGTAAGTTGCGCATTGCGCATGGGCTTGCCTTTTGGGCCGGAATCATTGAGCTGTTGGGCCCTCTTTGGGCTGAATTTGATTAGATCTTTATTTTGTCTGCGAATCTTCTTCTTGGGTCAGGTTTACCGAACACATAACTAGCCCCCCATGATGGGTGGTTCGAAATTTTCAACCCCTGGCATATTTCTGATGGGACTTTATATGGATAAGACGCCATTGCCGTCTAAACCTTGTAGTCACTATTGTTGAGTTTTTACACGTTCGTCTGATTGGTCGCGCTCGCCTCTACTAAGAGGAGGTCGTAACACTGACAAAAGAGTGGTTGTCGGTTAATGTTGTCGAGTTTTTACACGTTTGTCTGATTGGTCACGCTCTCCCCTAGTAAGAGGAGGTCATAACGCTGATAAAAGGGTGGTTGCCGGCTAAGCCTTGAGGCTATTGTCATCGGGTTTTTACTAGCCTAGGCCGTTGTTCACATGTACCATCAGCGCTCGATCCTATTAAAGGACGTTGTGGCTTTCATACGTCTAGTCCTAGTCTGTTGTTGACCGTTGCTAGCTGATGGTGCTCATTCATTTGGAGGAGGTCGCCGTATTTACGCTGAAAAGCCCTCTAAGGTTTTAAAGTTCGACCATGCATAGGCCGTTGGTGGTGGGACTGAGGTCCAAATCCGACCTCATAAGGGTTGCTCGGTACGAAATGAAATCGAGGTTTGAATACGATCGTCTCTGGGCCACTTAATTTGGAACCAAGGTTCTTTGACAGGTGAATAAGAATTTATTTGATTTGGTGGTAGTTTATGTCACCCGTATGAGCAGATAAAATGATTATACTATTAACTAAACATGATTCAAGCAAGTAGTGTAATGCATGCAAAACTTATCTGGATTCGGCTTGGAATCGTTGTCGGTGTTAAAGTAGATGGTGTGCCGTGTTATTGGTTTTCATTAGTGTTTGATGATTGAATCGATTTCTTGGCCACCATTAGGCCTTGTAACTCGTGGCCACTTGGGTTATGAGGTTATAAGTCTACAGGCTTTTCTGCGAATATTGGACAACCTCAATTACGTGGGAGTTGAAGGGTAAAGCCCCCAGCGTAATATCTTGGGGCAGGCACAAATCGAAGCACTTGAAACTGCTAGAAGACTATCAACAAAGGCCATTGTGTTGGGTTTGGTCACTCATTGTGGGATGTATTGTTGTGCTCACCGAGTTCGGCAATGTGGCCTCAAGAGAATTCTGGATTGGAATTCCCTGGGCGGCAAATCCAGAGTGATGAAATCTAGAGTAAATGAAACCTCTAGAGTGGCTAAAATTTGGAGTGAATGAAACCTCCGAAATGATTGAAATCCGAAGTGATGAAATTTCGGAGTGAAGAGTCTCCGAAGTGGATAAAATCTGGAGTGAGATGAAACCTCTGGAGTGACAACACGTCTAAACTGCACTGAGAATCCAAGCTGAGTAGTCTTTCGAAATGAGATGATCTCCAGAGTGAAAAACCTCCGGGCTGGGCTGAGACTTCACAGTGAAGAAAATTCCGGAATGAAAAAACTTCTGAAGTGATCATATTTCGGAGTGCCAAAACTTTCAGAGTTCTTAAACTTTTGGAGTGCTCAAACTTTCGAAGTTAGCAAACTTTCGGAGTATTCAAACTTTCGGAGTGCTCAAACGTCCGGAGTGCTCAAACGTTCGAAGTGAGCAAACTTCGATGTCCAAACTTTCAGAGTACTCAAACTTCCGGAGTGACCATTTTCTGGAGTGGAACTTTCAAAGTGAGCAAACTTTCGGAGTGCTCAAAACTCCGGAGTGAGCAAACTTCGATGTCCAAACTTTCAGAGTGCTCAAACTTCTGGAGTGACCATCTTCCGGAGTGGATTTGCATCACTTCTGGAGTGCAGGCAGCGCCTGAATGCTCGGCGGCTTATGTAAAACAAAACATCAGAGTGGACCTGAGCCGCTTTCGGAATGGCTGTCCGCGTTGGAGATGATCATGCCGGTGAGGATCATGCTGGCGTGGATCTGACTGCTAAAGTGCTTCTTAGAGTTGAAGCGCCGAAGAGTTTCTGAGTCTGGCTGAGTGATAGTTGAAGCGTCGGAGAGCTTCTGAGTCCAGTTGAGTGAGAGATGGTGCGCCGAAGTGGTTGTTAGAGAAACTTTCGGAATGGAGTTGCAATTGAGCATTTACGGGAGGGAAATACTGGAGTGCTTTAACCGGAGAGGGAAAATCCCGGAGAGCTTTAACCAGAGAGGAAAAATCTTGAAGCGGAAAAATCTTAGAGTGCTTTAAAGGGTAAATCCCGGAGTGCTTTAGAGAAAAATCCCGGAGAGCTTTAACTAGTCGGCTGTGAAAGGGAAAATCCCCAAGAGCTTTTGTGCTGTTGCGACAAATTTCCAGAGAGATTTTGTGCTGCTTAGCGCCGGAGAGCTTTTGTGCTGCTTACCGTTGGAGAGGTTTTTGTGCTGCTTCTGGAGAAATTTTGGAGGGTTTTTGAGCTACTTAGCGCTGGAGAGCTTTTGACCTGCATAGTGCTGGAGAGCTTTTGAGTTGCTTAGCGCCGGAAAGGTTTTTGTGCTGCTTCTAGAGAAATTTTTGGAGAGCTTTTGAGGACAGCTGTGAGAGATAAATCCCGGAGAGGTTTTTGGCGGGGTAGCTGTAAGTGGAAATTGCTGGCCTAGATGTTGTGAGAGGAAAAACTGGAGTGTTGTTATGACCGGGCAGTTGTGAGAGGAATTGTCGGCTTGGGCAAAACCGGCTGAGTTGGCACTGGGACTAGACTGCTTCTGGAGTATGAGGAAATCTTGCTTTGATTTACTGGTTTTCCTCTGGTTACCGCAATTGGGGCGTTCGTGCCTGGAGTTCACAATTTCCCTTTGTTCTCTTCAAACTGCAGCACAAATCGAAGGAGTAAACATGGAGAAGGCTTTGTCGGCTCCAAATTTGGGCGTCGCCTCCTCTGGTGATCGCTGTCGGTGCCGTTCGTTGCACCGGCCTCTCTTTTTTCTTTCTTCTTTTCTGCCTCGCTATTGCCCTACGCGACTGCCTTTTGTTTTTCATTTTTCATTTTTTTTATGTTGGTGGCCTGTGAGTCAAACCTGCTATAGGACCAAATACGGGCCTTTTGAACCATTTTTGTTTCTTTTTTAGGTATTAGAGACCGGTGATGGAGGGGAAGCCCCCAGCATGGCCTCTTCTGACAAGTCCTACTATGTCATCAGGCCAGGCTTATTATTCAAGCGAAATGGCTCACCATTAAAGATTCTAACAGTAGATTGTCCTCTGGTGGTGTATGAACTTCTTTGTAATTAAAGAGGTTGCCGACCATCTTCGGTGTGGCAAGGATGTTGCCCCTCAACTTTCTATCTTGAATGAAATCCGATTGTTTGAGCCGACATGGATTTGGATATTTGGCCTGTATGTTTTCTAAGCTAGGCACTTTTTTCATTTCTTCTTCTTGAAGTTGCAGTGTGGGTGGTTAAAGAAAGAGGCCCCAATCTTCGATGACCAGGTCGCACACAAAGAACCCGGAGGGGATGCCTTAATAAAGAGTGTCTACCTGTCTCATTCATGGATATCTGCGAGACGGCCAGAAGTGGTGGTCTCATTGACAAGAGCATTTGTATCAGTTTTGTTTTTGTACTTTTTGGTGGTAAAGTTGGCCTTTTGGTCGCTTCCCATATATCTCTGAAGACCTTTTTCTCTCAGAAAGCCTTGTTCGCTCCGAGGATCGTGTCTCTCCGGAGACCTTGTTCGCTCGGGGGATCGTGTCTCTCCGGAGACCTTGTTCGTTCCACAGATCGTGTCTCTCTGGATACCTCATTCGCTCTGAAGATCGTGTCTCTCCGGAGACATTGCTTACTTCATAGACCTAGTTTCTTCGGAGACGTTGTTCACTCCAGAGACCTTATTCACTCCGAAGATCGTCTCTCTGAATACCTCATCCATTCCGAAGACATTGTTTCTCTAGACACCTTGTTATTACGGAGCTCTTGGCACTCCGAAGACCTTGTCTCTCTGGAATCCATATCTTTTTTATCTCTCTGGAGCTATTCATTCATTCCGGAGACTTTGTCTCTCCAATATTCTTATCTTTCTTGTCTCTCCGAATACCTTGTTCATTCCAAAAGATTTGTCACTCCGGTTTTTTTCCTCTCACTCCAGACTTAATCCATTTCTAGAGTTTGATCACTCCCGCTCAGTTCAATCCTTGATTAACTTCAAGAAAATCAGACACAAGGTGATTCCGCTAAGAAAACAACAGAGAGCATATGGAAAAGTACACCATCAGTGAGCGTACCAGAGGTTTAAAGTTAACAACTTCTGGTATAGGGGCTAGTGATGGGTACAGTTACAATTGGGCCTACATGAAGAAAGGCCACTAAGGCCATGATGCGAAATGGGCTGGACAGTTCGAGGCCCACAAACGTAGGCCCAACAAAATCCCATTCAGTGAACTATTGGGTCATGCGCACGATCCCACGTTCGGAGACTATAACTGTTTCAGTTTAACTCTGGAGACAATAACTGCTTCAGTTTAGTTCCGGAGGCTTTAACCGTTTCAGTTGATTTTGTCCAGCATGACGTCATAGGTTATGAGAAAACGAACGGACCAAGAACTGAATGGTCTGAGTATCATATAAAAGGAAAGAGCATTCAGAAAAAGGGCAAGCTAGAAAAGCGTAGCCAGACCACTCAAGTGTAGAATTCTACTTGGACTGTTGCATCGACATAAACTGGACTAAAACACTTGGACTAAAGAGAATTCACTCTCTTTTTTCTCCTTAAAAATTTTATCCTCAATTTTTGGACGAAAACTGACTTGAGCGTCGGAGTGTCTTTTGGGGAGCAAACCCCCAATTGTATTCTGATTCTTGGTTTAGTTGTGGTGCGCAGGTCTTGGATTGTCAAAGACGGAGTGAAGATCCTACTTATAGAGAGGGCGTGATCGAGCCCCGTTACGAATCCAGATTTCTAGTATGCATCAAATAATAATTAGTGAGAGGTGTTTTGAAATTAAAGAGATGTTTTTACTGTGCTTGATAGTATCATTTTTTTATGAAATTTTAGATGCGGAGATTAGAATATTAGTAAAATTTCTTTCAAAAAAAAATAAAATATATTATAATGAGGATCTTTTGAGGACATCACATTAGGAATAAAGTAGTATGAGAATTAGATGAAGACATTGAAAATAAATGTTCACTTTTATTTG
>JAODPA010126768.1:2640-17353 GCA_025585075.1 Nepenthes mirabilis
ATATATAGCATTATAAATAAAATACAACAATTTTGATTCCCAAATTCCAATTAATCTCCTCCTTCTTCCCTGTCCTCTCTCCACGGAGCGAATTCTCCCCAATTCAGTCTGAGAGAGACCAGAGTCGTACATACACTAACTCTGCTCACATCGTCAACCTCTCACATAAATTACCCTCCTTGATTCCATTTTCCATGTTCAACTTCTGCCGGCAATGGCAAATTTGTGTGTCAACGTGCATCGAGCAACTCTGCGCTTAGATGCTACAATTCTGATCATCATTGATCTCGTAATCCGATGTTCATCTGCCTTCCAAACAGGCAATTTCAATTACTCCGGGAATCAAGCGGGTATACTCGACGGCGACGGTGGTTCTGATCGGCCGTTTATTTTGCCGCTTTCTTTCTCATCGCCTAGTAGCTCTTTGCGGCGAGCTCCTGACCGAAGTAACCGTCGGCATCTACAAAGAGCAAATGCTCATAACATTTCCAATGCTCGCATGCCTCTCTACGACGACCTCCTCTTGCACGGGTCAACGACTGGATTCTGCTATTCTTTCTCTATGTTTTCTTTTTCATTCTTGGTAGCTGTTCATCTAAACTAACATTTGAATTTCTGAAATTTTTTGACGCGGCAGTTACTATACAGCTCGGCTCTTTATTGGAATGCCTTCACAGGAATTCGCACTTATTGTGGATACTGGAAGCACTGTCACATATGTCCCTTGTTCTAGCTGTAGAAAGTGCGGAAGACATCAGGTTAGATTTTCAGTTTCTATATTCGTTCACCGAGCAACATGGCCTTAGTATGTTCGTCGACGGATTACATTCACATGTTAAGAATCTTGATTGGTGTAGAAGGGTAATATATCTTAATCTTGTTTCTTGATGTTGAGAATAGAAGTGGTTTTGGATGATCAATATAACCAATATATTGTGTGCCTTTGAATCTTTGGATCCTGTACTTAGTTTATGGGTTGATAATCCGACAAATGATGAGCTTCTTCATTGGTGAAATGAAATCTATAAAGGAATGATACTACTTGTTAGTTTATGGGTTTATAATGCGGCAAATGATGATCTTCTTTATTGGTGAAATGAAATCTATAAAGGAAAGATACTAATATCTATTAGGTGACTACCATCATAACATGGGTATCTGCAGATTCTTGAGAATTAAATTGATTCTCAGGATAGATGACTGAGCCTGTATATCAGAAAGTAAAAAATAGCAGTATCTTGAAACAAAGCTTTACCAATCGGCTACATATCAAAAGCAAAAATCCTTGAATAAATAATAGCAAATTTGAATTCCTCTCCCAATAAGAATCTTGAGGATTCTTCAATATCACCATTTCTATCTACTGTGTTTGGCCTCAGTTCTAAATTTGCAATCCTTCCAGGTTTTCCTTTCTTTACATGAATTGTAAAAGCGATTTTGCTGAGAGTGTCTTATCAACTTTTTCCTCCTTTTGGACTCCAAAAATCAACGGTTTTGGGAAGTTTAAATGCCAGCTCCCTTCATGAGTAGGAATTGGCAATTACTGATTACTCTTAACAAGAACTGATTTTGAAGGATATTGCCTTGAACAGTTTAAATTCATGGAAGATGATTCTTATAGTCAAGCCTACATAGTAGGGCTGAAGTCTCTTTTCTTAAGAAGTCCACTGGAACTGTTTTGGAAGTCACTTAGTCACACGAATGCCAATAGGGGAAAGGGTTGAGATGAACTCCTTTGCAAGATCCCTTGAGAAGAGCTTGCTTTCTGTTTTATTTCCAGCTCTTGGACTCTTTGCAATCTGGACAAAATTAGTTTGATTCTTTTTGGTTAACCCCCAATGGTAGTTAGGCACCTTTGTCACAACACTGGTGAGACTCATGAGAGGTAGGAGAGTGGACTGTTTCGAAAGAGGCCATTGAAATGGGGAAAATATCAGATAAAATTCATGTCAATTTGCAGTCAATGTTCCATATATCAAGCTTGCAGGTAGCAGTCATTAACAAGTGCATAGTTTTATCACCTGGTTATTCACTCTGTGAAGATTTTCTGTGGTTCATACATAAGAATGCATCTCTGATGATTATGGAATCTTTTCTTTGGCTATACAACATCATTTAAATTTTTTTGTTGCCAATATCACTGATCACATGGTCTAAAAGCATAACATAAAGCTCAATGAGTTTTGTCTTGATGACTCCAATCTAGGAGTGTGTCCTAGTTCTGACATTCTTTAGGATATTAAAGATCCTGCTTGTACTGACATTCTCAGCACATTAAAGTGCTTTCGGATAATTCTGACATTTTTCAGGAGTGTGTCGTAATGCTTGGATTTGTCATTGGGATTTGATACCATGCCCGCTTGGTTGACTGAGCTGCTTGATTGCAATTATGCTAATCTGATTATTTGAGTAATTCTCATTTGAAATATGTTAACAGTCAATGAAAGTTGAACTTGTTTTATGCTACTAAGGATGGATACAGATACAATACAGACACAAATACATGGTTGCACTGTTTTCTAAGAATTAGGACATATGACATTGAGGATAAGTTAACAACAATTCATAGGTTTACTGGTTATGTGAATGAAAATTTTTAATTAACAATGTTTTACACAAAATTAGCAGTCAATAATCAACTTTGCACCATCTAATTGTCCTATGATATTTAATTACAAGCAAAAGCTTCTAAACAAGCAATTCACCATATAAAAAAAGTGTCCAAGGTGTTCAAGAAAAAAGTTGTTAATGTTTATAGCAAAAAAAGAAAGAAGTAGAGAACAGAAAAATCATAGTAATTTCATAACAGAACTCAATATAAAAAAAATTATCAACCAAATACCCTGCTGTGATTCAATAAAGAGAGCTAAGGCATTAGATAGAGTTTGAAGTCCCTTTCCAATTAGAAAGAGAAAGAGAGAGCTAGGACACAAACCAACAAATGCATAAAAGAATTCAAACAACGATTCAATAATAGAGGTAGGGAAAAGACAATCAGCAATGATTCACAAACCCTAGAGTAAGGGTATAGACAAAAATATCCTCTATAAAATAGAAAAGAAAAAATAAGATGAAGTGATAAAAAAAATAGAGGTAGGATTTACAAATTGCATGAGGATAAATTTATCATAAAATAACCAACAGAAAGTTAGACAGGTGCAGAACATCTATTACCTGCCACCATCATGAGCTCCTCCAAAACCACCAACCACTGCTATGAGCTCGCCTCATTTTTACTCACCTCTCATCTCTGTCAAGAGCTTGTAACTCTTTGATGAAAGTCAATTGAAATTAGTGTCATTTGTTTTTTTCTCATCTGAAGCAAATGTTTTGAACTTTTTTGCTAATTACTAATTAGCCTCAATACGTATTCAATTTTTGTAATTCTCTGGGTTCTTGCATTGAATGCTAAAAAATAGTGCAAACGTGTCCAAGTGTATTCTTAATGTCTGAATCAGCTAAAATAAAAAATTCTAACACTTTTCGAGATTGTCTAGAAGTAATGATGCCTGATACAAGTTGGATACAAATATGCCACCCCTAAAGAGGTGTTAGTGCTTCCTATGTTTTATGTTCTTAAATTCTGCTGTTCACTTTTGTTTTCTGTTCTCCTATTTATCTGATGATCGTCAATATACCCAGGACCCACGATTCCAACCAGAGTTGTCTAGGACTTATAAACCTGTAAAGTGCAATATAGATTGTAATTGTGATGATGAAAGGGAACAGTGCACTTATGAGAGAAGATATGCTGAGATGAGCACCAGCAGTGGTGTGCTTGGTGAGGATATCATATCATTTGGCATTGAAAGTGAACTTAAGCCCCAGCATGTTGTTTTTGGTTGTGAAAATGTTGAAACTGGTGATCTTTTCAGTCAACGGGCTGATGGTATAATGGGTTTGGGTCGTGGTCAGCTGAGTATTGTGGACCAAATGGTTGAAAAGGGTGCTATTGGTGATTCATTTTCCTTATGTTATGGTGGCATGGATATTGGTGGAGGTGCCATGATTCTTGGAGTACATTCACTTCCCCATGATATGGTTTTTACCCCCTCAGACCCTTCCCGGAGGTAGGAAACCTTAAGGAAACACATGCTATCATCTTCCTTCTAAAATCTAGTTGTTACTATTAAATTGATTGTAGTTTTGCTATGATGACAGTCCATATTACAACATTGAGCTGAAGGGAATAGATGTTGCTGGGAAACCACTGAAGTTAATCCCAAAGGTCTTTGACGGAAGGCATGGCACGGTGTTGGACAGTGGAACTACTTATGCTTACCTTCCCGAAGAAGCTTTTACTGCCTTCAAAAATGCTGTAAGGTTTCTTTGCTTCCATGAAAACTCACAAAACAGTATTCTTCAATGATTTATTTGTGCTCATCTAATAAATGTTCATGTCTCCAAGTTTTTAGATTAGTTTGTACTGCATTTCTATTGGAAATTTGTTCCTGTAATGCGTGCTTGGTGTGATTCATACATCCTTGTATTTGTAGATAACCTTTTGTAATTATTTGTGTTATAAGGTTCTTTCTAACTAGCTAGTGCATGAGAAAGTAATATGTATATAGGTAATATCAGATATAAGGTGAAGAAAATTGTATATTAGTTAAATATGATGAAATAAAGAAAGATGGCTGATTTATTCTATAATCTGTACAATGAAATTGATTAGAAGGCCTATATGTAGAAGTTAGCGAGGGGAAAAAAAACAATTTATACTTGTCCATAAAATTAGATTTCAAGAAGTTGGAATATGCACATAAAAGGATGAAAAATGATAAATCGATAGGATCATGTGGAGTATCTAATGAAATTTGGAAATACTTGGAGACTCTGGAAAGATTGAGTTACTAGTTTAATTCAATGTGATTTTAATTAATAAAAGGATTCTAGATGAGTGTAGGAGCACTTTAGTGTCCATTTATAAAAATAAGAGAGATGTTCATAACTATTATATTATCATGGCATTAACTAATGAGATGTACTCAAACTTTGGGAAAGATTGATTGAACAAAGAATAAAACAAGAATTGAACATGTTTGAAAATCAAGTTGGTTTCAAGTCAGAACACTCAACCGCTAAAATTATATAGTCTTCTTCTTTTTCTATGTAATTTTATGATTCAAACTTCCAACTCTATTTAGAAGGATAATGGAGAAATTTTAAGGGAAAAGAAGAGGCATATACATGATTTTCATTGATTTAGAGAAGTCCTATGATAGTACCTAGCTAAGAAGTACGGACCGATACGGGACACCTACACGATACGACACCGACATGCTGACACACTATTTTTTATAAATCAAGGACGCGACACGTTGGGGACAAGTAAACTAAAATGATGGTTTATATTTTTTTAATTGATGAATACTTCTATTTCATAATAAATGTGAAATAAAAATATATATTTTTTAGATCTTATAAAAAAAAATCATATAAAGAAAAGCAGTATGTATTCATATAAGGACAATAATATTAATACAACTTAAAAAAAAAATAAATATATAACATTAATGACACTCAATTACAGAAAGTATATTATTTTCAAGATTCCATGACTAAATTTTCTTCATTATTTTCATTTTGTTCACCATCATCGGTAAAAACAACACAATCTAACTCTGGCTCATCAAATGAGAGCTGTGTAATTTCTAACTTTCCAATATTATCGAGTGAATCAAATACATTTTCACAAATATCCCACATCTTACTCTCCCCTTATGAATACTGTGGACTTCTCCTTAAAAGTAGACGAAGATTGCTATAAATGAAAACCAATTCTTCGGCACGTTTTGTAGTCATTTTGTTCCTTCTCAATGAATGGATAAATGAATAAGTACTCCAATTTCTTTTACAATATGATAATGAGGATGGTTGCACAAGTAGCTTTAAAGCTAAAGATTGAAGTAAATGCGCACTTGGACCATAAACAACCTACCAACTTATTTATTTACACTTATTTATTTAAAATTGTAAATAAATTTATAATATTTTAATATAAATCTACCAAATACCTATAAAATTATTTGACAAATTTAAAACGTGTCCGGAACGTGTCTGACGCATCTGGAATGTGCCCGTAGCGTGTCCAGAACGTGTCTGATGCATCCGAAATGTGTCCAAACGTGTCGGGACGTGTTTAGGGCGTGTCGGGACGTATCCGAAATGTGTCCGAAAAAAAATTTATACACATTGGGATGACACGTGTCCCAATGTGTCTGAGAGGTGTCGGTGTCTGATACGTGTCGGATTCCAACATGTTAAGGCCGAGAGAGTGTCTGTGCTTCATAGGAGCCTAGGGAGGTCTTATGGTCGACGTTAAAATATAAGGTGATAGAAAATATATAGATGCCATTTGAGGATACATATGAGAGGATAATGGCTAATGTGATAAGGGGAGGAGGAGACAATGAGTATTTTCCTATTACCATAGGAGTACATTGAGGGTCAATTTTGGACCGTTGCCTATTTAACCTAGTGATGGATGAGTCACAAGACATTTAAGATGAGGTGCAATAGTGAACATTTCCAAATGATATTGAATTGATAGATGAAATTAGAATGGGAGTGGAAGAAAAGTTAGAACTATCAATAGAGGCTCTAGATTTTTAAGATAGCTAGAAACCAAAAGACATTTAGATTAATTCTAGTCACAATAATGAATATAAAAATTAATTACCAAAATATCTTTAAAAGCAATAGATTTTTCCAATTATTAATAATTCAAAAAATTGGAGGGATTGATGATGACCTAACATAATAAAAATTGAAAGATGCAATGTGAGTGCCTTTTGATTTAAAGATGCCACCCTAATATATAATGAAATTGAAAGGAAAATTTCATTACATAACTGTGGTACCCACTATGCTTTTTGTATTAGTTTTGTGCAATTAAGAACTAACATGCACAAAAATCAGGTCTTACAAAAATGAAATTGTTAAGATTGATGAGTGTGATGACTCTGAAAGATAAAATGAAGAATAAGCATATCCATAGCTTTTTAAAAGTTGCACCAATAGAAGAAAATATAAGGATGATTAGGGTGGCTTGGACACTTTAATTTTAGGACACATGAATAAACAATAAGAAAAGATGATTTAGTTGAGGTTAGAGGCAAGAAAAGGTGGGAGATATATGCCTAAAAATACTTGGAGTGAGACAAAAAAAAAATAATATCAAATTTCTTTAAATCTTAGAAGATCTTGCATCAAATCGAGCGAAATGAGGGAAGCAAATTCATCTAGCAGATCCAAATTCAGTAGAACATTAGTCTTTGTTGATGTAAACTATCATTAAATCTTTCCATGGAAACTTATCTGCTTTTTTGGGGAGCAGGGCTGAGGAATTTGTACCAGCATGGTGGGGTTTGCCTTTCAGGTTTAAAAATCCTCAGATTTTATAATTATCAGATGTGGCCTTGAGGTTTTAACTCTGAGTATCACTAAATATTTCAACCCCCTGTGATGCTGCTTATAACCATGGAATTTATAGCTTTAAGTTGTTGATTTTTTTATAAGTCTAATCAGTAGGTTCCTGCAATGCCTCATTTAAAGCTTCATTACCATCTAAGCGTCCTGTTTTTCTCTGCCTTACACATTTACTTTAATTACACTGAATTTGTGGATGCTCATTCACATCTCCTGTGTACTAGTTGAAAATTATGTTTTCGTTTTGTTGTCATAGGGTGTCTACAGATGATATCTGTGCCTAGCATTCAGACAGATGGAACTTATTGAAACTAGAGTGATAGTTACACATGCTAACATGAGGACAAATTAACCAGTGCCTATTTATTGCATGGAGATGTACTGTCTAGTTCATTCTAATCTTTTTTTCCATGATGATTGCAGATTGTGAAGAACATTCATCCGCTCAAACAGATTCCCGGTCCTGATCCAAATTATAATGACATCTGTTTTGCTGGGGCTGGAAGGTACTGTTTTGCAATCCTAAAAGCAATGGGACATGACAGCTGTTATTCAAAATTTGTCTCTGCTTATTTGATGCCTTGGTGACCCCTATTTTTCTACTTGAAACTTGCTTCAGGGATGTCTCACAACTTTCGAAGACCTTTCCTGAAGCTGAAATGGTCTTTAGCAATGGTCAGAAGTTATCACTGTCCCCAGAAAACTATTTGTTCAGGGTAACTTGATGGGCCCATTTTTTGCATACTTAATCTTTTCAGAAACCTTTTTAAATCAATAGCCTTTTGTAGTGATAGATCTTTCATTTGGAATTAATGTGCAAATTGTAGTCATAATGCATAAATTTAACTCTTCACGTTTTTCCTCATGAACTTGATTGTAGCATACCAAGGTTCATGGTGCATATTGCTTGGGAATTTTTCCGAATGGAAAGGATCCAACAACCCTTTTAGGAGGTACGATACTTCAGAATGCCAAAACATGTCCTGACATACTTGTACGTTCTTGGAAAAGAAGAAAGTTGCAACTTGCAAAATTTGATATCCCAATGAACACCTAAAAAAGGAATAAAATGGACAGGTTGCTGCTCTAGTTCGTATAGAAAATGTATCAGTATTTGGTTGAATATGATGAACTTGTAAATAATAGAAGAAAATAATCAACTCATGTGTTTATGAAATGTACACGATTCAGGTTACAATGGTTATGTGGAATTTTGAGCACTTGGGCTTATTCCATTGGGCTAGTATATAAAGTAATATGTATTCTAAAATATTTTTCTATTTACTTAGGTATTTTGTTAGGATTGTTGTGTTAGGATAATATTTGGAATATTTAAGGTGTATCATTATCAAGAAAGGATTGTGCTAGTAGAATCAATTAATTATTGATGTTGTTTTCGAAACCTGAAAATCGGCATCTGATCTACACATTTTTAGGATACTATTTGTTATTGGTTGGGGTTGTCTAGCATCTCTGTATAAGAAACACAGATGGACATGAGTGTGATTTCTGTTTCCTGCAAGTGGCTTCTGCTTCAATATCTACAGGAGCAGTGTTTAACACAGTAATTTCCAGTATGGAGATGTTCATTGTTACCCATCTTGTAGGGCACCTATCAGAACCAAGTCTTGACATCTGGAACCAGAAAAGCTTCTAAATTTCAACAATAATATTATTTGACCCTACAATTTGTTGGGGACTGTTATTACAGTTAATCTATAGAAGTTTATCTTATTGTCACATTGCCATCATGAGAATAGCTTCAGAATTTCTGCAGTTGTGGAGATGTGTAATCTCCTGATTGGAAGTCAGCCCTACAACTATCTGTGGCAAACATATCTTATTGCCTATCTTAACTGCATCTAATAACTGATGGTTTGATTTATGGCAGGAATTATTGTTCGCAATACCCTTGTAACTTATGACCGTGCTAATGAGAGGGTTGGCTTTTGGAAAACTAATTGCTCAGAACTCTGGAAAAGCCTGCATGTTCCTGTTTGTCCAACTCCAGTAGGATCAGTTTCCTGTGACAAAAATACTACTGTGGAATTGCCTCCAGCACAAGCTCCAAGCGAACAAATCAAGGATATTTTCTCTGGTAAGTCAAGTAGCAATCAGATTAATATCACTAAGTTTGGTTTAGTAGTGACCATATGCAGACATACAAAGCATCCTGTAGAAAAGGGAAAAGATTCTCTTCAGGCTTTGTGTGTGCGTGTGTGTTCACTTATTATTATGTCTTATTCCTCATTGCTAAACACTGCTTGTTGATGGAAACCTCTCTTGGTCATGTTGCAATGATTTCTCGTGCAAGGACTTATGTTACTTTCATGATCTTAAAAAAGACTATAAAGCAGTATATTTAGATTTTCATTGTCATGTTTCAAGAGAAAATCTTTAATTGTGGTCACTGTTACTGTCCCTGCATCTCTCATATAATCAGTGTGAGTGTAGGACATGACTATATATTATCTTTTTCAGTTTCTTTTTTGGTAAGTAGGTTTCTATCTTTATAACTAATCCTATTTGTACTATTAACTAGGAAGGCTTCAGAAAGATTACTTCGTACAAGTTGATATCAAAATAGTTATGACATTTCTACACAAAATTCCTGCATTATATTTTGTATTATCTCACATAATGCTCTTGTTGGGTCTCATTCATAAAGGAGAGTATTTTGCTGGACAATTACCTAGCTCGATATCTCAATTTGGCCAAGAATTTAGGAGTCTTGCACTATGTAGTCTTACAATTTGCTCAGATCCAGGATACATTGCTTCAATTCATGTACCTATATTGGTCCTGCTACACAGGTGTGCCCCACCTAGCACCTGCATGGTGTCCAATCCTAGCACAGTACCATTGAGCTAAGCAAGGGCTCCAGTGGTTAATATTACTAGCAGTATTCCATTATACTGTGCCAGTGCCTCCTATGAGGATTGTACACTGTAAAAAATTGGCCATGTGGGGCAATTTGTAAAATGAAAAGATTTGAAATTTCTTGCTTTCAGCATCTTGGTAATTTTCAGGGCTTTTCCAAATGTGACTAAGTGTGGAAGGTAAATTGATTCAAAAATCTTAAAAAAAAAAAAAGATTGAAGATTTGTAGAGGTTCTGAAGACCTTTAAGATGTTTTCCTTTTGTTCTCAAATTTTAAGATCTGTGAACAAAAAGTGAGTGCTGGAAAAAAAAAAAAGAAAGCCTGAAATTTTAGAAGGTGCTGAAATTTTTGAGACAAAAGAACACTTGGGTACTGAAATTTTTAGTTCTTAAAAAATTAAATCCTGACAAGAGAATAGCGTCTTAATCATCATCATGATGCTTCAAATGCATTTGCAAACCTTTCTGTGAAGTTATCATAGGCTTTTGTAATTGGTCAATACTTTGGTTTCAGCTGAATTAATCTTGTATCTATACAGGGGAATTTCGAGTTGGACTGATAATATTTGATTTGTCATTTGTTGGCGCCAACTCCAGTGTGAACCTTAACATTACACAGCTTGCAGAATTCATGGCTACTGAATTGAAAGTTGATGTTTCACAGGTACAGTCAAGAGTCATTTTCGTTGTTTCTTGTATGGTCAAGATTCTGCTTCTTGTAGCTGATCTAATCTTTTTAAAGTTACAATGAAAGTGTTTTCGACTCATGCAAAAAAAAAAAAAAAAGGGGGAATGTAAAAAGTCTTACAGAGGCTGGGATTAAGGTTTCACTTTCCTAATCCATGGAAAGCATTTTGTGGAGTGAGTTCTTACATCAATAGGTGGTTTAAATGTCTCAACTTTTTAGACTCATTTCTTTTATTTTAACCTTTTAAATGTGGAATAGGTTTGGTATTGAGATTTCCAAAATGTGAATGTTTTCTCGTGCAATTATTCCTTCCATATCCATCATTAGATGGCCTTACCACTTATCCATCATTGGGTCCCTGATGTCTTTTTTTTTTTGGTAAGTGTGTCCCTGATGTCACATGATCCATATATCCATTTTCCCCCTAATTATTATGTTAGTTTTTGTATTCTAGACTATTTTCTTCCTTGATTGAAAAAATATAAATTTTAAATTGACATGGATAATTGCGTGCATTAGTCATGAGTTCGTGCACAGTATCTTTTTCCTCTTGTGAAAAAGAGAAGCAGTGGTCGGTTGGCACGAGCCTAGTGACCAATTATTCAGACTCCTTTCTGTGTTGTTGGCATTAGCCGGTAAAGAGGGATGATTCTCAACACCAAGGTTCTTCTTTTCCTTTTTACCCCCCTCAGTATCTGCAGCACTAAGCTTGATTCACTGTGATGTGGAGGTGATGAATTTTCTTTGTAATCAGGCATACAACTTTACATCTAATCCTCAAAACTCTTGTTTAGCTGGGATACACTTATTTATATGGCTGCCCAAATTTAGATCCAAATCATGTACCACAAGATCTGCATATGATGATAATGTTTTGCAGGCCAAGTAATATGATCTAAGTTACTCCTTCCCCAAGAATAGTGAGAATTAATCCGCAGCATGCTAGTAATATAATTTGTTACTGCTTGGTGGAAGTATAAATATCAGGGCAAATGTTTGAACTTTTTTGCCCAAATCCACTACCATCTCAAGTTCCATTATATTCTTTTGAGTTCATCTTCCTTGGATCATATGGTCACCATATTCCTCCAACAACAAATTATTTGTCTTGCTCCAACGTAAGTGCTATTTTTCAAATTTCAGGTCCATTCACTGAACTACACTTTTGATGGAAACCATTCCCTTGTCCGATGGGCCATATATCCAGTTGATTCCGCCAGCTACATCACTGATACCAAAGCTAGGGTAATGATTTAGTATTAATGACTATTTTAGGAATTTTCAGACTCCCATCAAATGATTTCAGTTGTTCTCTAATGTATATTTATCGCATGCAGAGCATAATTCAGTGCTTAACTGAACATCGCTTGCAATTTCCTGGATGGTTTGGGAGCTATCAACTAGTTGAGTTGAAAGTTGAGCCACAGTCTAGATGGTACGTGCTTTTTGTTACATTCTTTTATATATTGTATTAGCTAGTCTAGCAGCATTGTTCAGATTCTTTATGATCCTCTGGTATCTTTTTTTTTTTTTTTTGGGGGGGGGGGGGGCGCCAGGGGAGGGGGAGTAAGTGTTATATAAACAAACTAAAGGTTTATGTACACAGCAAAGTGTCGAAAGACGACTGTAAGGAATACAGCATCAACTTAAAAAAATAAAGGAAGAGGAACATCCATTAATCAAAGCATCAAAAATTGGACAAGCCCTGAGACTTACACAAACTTCCCAACAAGAGAATTCCAAATGGTCCCGCTAGTAACTACCAGAATTCCAGATGATCCTTTAGTGTTGGAGGCTGACATACATTTCAAGTGCCCGAATAGCTAGAACAGCACAAAACAAACAAAGGGTTTAACAATCACATTGTACATATTTTTCCAACTTCAAAACCTACTTGTAAGCCTGGGTTAAACTGAGTTATAGGACAACATATGCGTGAATTTAGTAAACTTTCTTCTTTGCTTCTTGTAGATAAATGATCACTGTGCTCTTCAGTGATATACAACCCATAGGTTGATCAATTGGCAATTCTTTGTAAGGAGTCATAAAGTTCTCATTCACAAAGTCGTGGTGTGAATTTCAACTGGATCAACACGAAACTGTTTTGGAATAGTTATGGTTGTAATGTTATGCCGTGGACCATGTGACTGACCAGATTGCTGCGTACTGGTGTTCGTGGTTGGTCAACGACACTAATGCAGAAACCTGATCAGAGTGTACTGACCAGAGTGTGCTGACTATTTTTGTTGTTAGGACTTTGTGATAATATTAACCCTATGTTTGGTTGGATAGAATTAGTTGGGAATATAATTTTTATTCTCTGGGAATAGATATTCCTTCGTTTGGTTATAAATTTAATTGAGAATAAATATTCTCAGGGAATATTTATTTCCACATTTGTGGGAATAGCTATTCCCACTATTTATTATTATTATTATTATTATTATTATTATTATTATTATTATTATTATTATTATCACTATTTCTAACTTATTCCTCATACTATTCTATAAACCAAACAATGGAATGCTAATTTTCACATTATTTTATTTTAACAACAAAATATGAGAATAATTATTCTATTTCTACCTTATTCCATTCTAGTAACCAAATGTACCGTATAAGTCAGAAAAATAGGTTGGAACTAAATGCAGAAACTTAATGTGTTAAAAAGGGATTTTAAATTACTTACACTTTCAATGGATGTCACACTATATTGATCTAATAGCTGGGAAGCTGTTGGAGTCCTCTCATATTTCCAGTGGCCTGGATTTCATTCTATCAAGTGGGACAGTTAGAATTATAAGATGAGTTGAATACATTTTAATATGTTATTATAATCCTAGTCATCCAAACTACCATAATGAAATTATAACCTTTGGCATTGTTGTTATTGTAGATTGGCTTTCATTTCCTCAAGCCAGTCAGCGTCATTCGTTTTTATCGATTCTTAACTCACTTTTGGCTTTGCATGTATCTCAGGAAACCTCCATTGCTGGCAGTTCTTATTGGAAGTTGTCTTGCCCTTGCTATTGTTCTATCATCAATTGGCATAAGGTTTCTCCGGAGACACCGAGAGCAAGCGTTAACGACTTACAAGCCTGTCAGCGCGGCTGTTCCTGAGCAAGAACTCCAGCCGCTTTGAACTTGCAAATGCTATCCTCTTATCATCCCTTCTATTCTGCAACAGAGATTTAGGACTCCAAACACTTAGGATTAGGCATTGCACGGACGCCATCTGCTGCGATGGAGCCATACCAATTGATGACTAGCACAGATTTGTGAGCCTCTGCTTCGAGCTTGTGTGCAATGCTAGAAGTAGAGTGCGAATGACCCGAACATGTTACCTCAGGCCCATAATCAAAGGATGTGGTGCTATTTATCGGCTTCTCGGCCACAAAGGTACGCACATTCTAAATATGAAATTGCACATACGAATATGGATTGGTGAATCATTTCACTTGTATGTTTTGCATAGTGCCCATTGTTGATGGGCTCTGCATATCATATTGCCTGTATGAAGGCATGTTTGTTACCTTAATGCCTTTGTTAGACTGATTCAGAATTTTATGATGTTGTTGTGATAGTCAACACTTCAATATTGGTTGGACCAACATGGGTATTAGTAGAATCGTGGATTGGTTAGAATTTAACTGTTTAGTAATTTACATCTTTATTTTAATATAAGCAGGTGTATAAGTGAATGTATAAATA
>JAODPA010126779.1:0-17353 GCA_025585075.1 Nepenthes mirabilis
GGAAGGCGGCTGCTAGGTGTTTGCTGTAAAGGCTCTTGGTTGGCTTGAAGATCCTCTTGGTAGGAATCCTGAAGCTGGTGGACTTCTGCCATGTATTTGCGCTGGCAGCTGCTGCTGGCCCATGGTTTTGGTTCATCAAATGGAGCAGGGAAGGCCTTTGGCTGATTTGGAGCTTTATTGATGCTGAAGTTGTGGGTGTATAGGCTTTTCTTTTGCCACTCTTTTGGAAATGTTTTTGTTTAGATCGTCTTGTTTAGGCTCTACTCTACTGATGGTAGAGTGGTCTGCCTGTTTTGCGTGAAGTCCAGCAGTTTTCTGTGGGTTTCATTCATTGTATCAAGGTGCTCGGGGAATACCCTAGCTATTATGATTTATCTCCAAGTCGGAAAAATATTTGGTGATAAATCATTACTTGTAAAATTTTTTCTCCCATTAATCCAAATCTCTTACTTACCAAAAAAAAAAAAAAAGTGATGCCTTGTTCGGTGTTCGTAGGCTTCTCTGCCGGTTTGACTTTGCATAGTGCTGTTGCTGGCTGCAGTAGTTCAGGAATGCAAGGTTACGTCTGATGCGTTTACTGGAGGTGGAGCTGGCAGGTTTGAAGTCAGCCGGTTTGGCTCTGGGCGTATATGCCGGTCTGTAAATTTGTGGCTGAATTGCCGGTCTCACTGCCGGTTTGGATCTGTGCTCATATGCCGTTTTGGACTCGTTCTTTGCCGGCTTGGAATTGTCGCAGGATGGGGTGGCTGTACGGATGCCCACTGGGTGTGTTGTGCGCCTTCTGCTCCTCTGTTTTACTGGAATTTGGTCATGATGCCCACGGGTTGTTAGAACTTGTGCTGTGTGTCTTCCCTTTTGTTTCATGTATTTTGATGTACTATCCGCTCGGGGTATGCCCTAGCGCGTTATGCATTAACTCCAAGTCATGATACTTGGTGTGATTGCATTGTCTATGTAATTTTTTTCTCCCATTAATCCAAAATTCTTACTTACCAAAAAAAAAATCAGACCCGTCTGCTTCTACTCTTCGGTCTCCCGCTTTTCCACCTTTGCATCGTAGTGCCTTGCTCCTGTCCCCCGGACCCGATGCTGCTTTCTTCGCGAGCCTGAAGACCCCGGTGCCTTGCAACCCCTGTATTCTGTCATCTCCTTCTTGCGTAGCGATTGATAATCGGTGTCAAAAAGCGGAGCTCTTCGGTTGCGCTGGTGTCAATTGCGAAATCGCTGCCGAACCAGGTACAATGCCTATCTCCTCGATTTTCATTTCATATGCGTCCCAAGCAAAGCCCTCAACTTCCTGGGCTGGGATTGTCCAGGACGGGGGTGATTGCCCATGTCCACCTCTCAAATTTTTTCCCCCTCTTTCTTCCGATGGGGGTGTTGTTTCCATCTCCCCGCCTGACGATGTACTCAAGTAGTTATGTTTTAACTTCAAGTCAAAACACTTGGAGTTAAAACATAGATTTTATAATTTTTCTCCCTTTAATCCAAAATACTTACTTACCAAAAAAAAAAAAAAGATGTGTGGGGTGCAATGCTCGTGGGTTTCTTCTCTGAAACCCCATTACATTTTTCGGCGGTTAATACCATTGCCCGGAAAATCTGGACGAGATTCGGGATCAACCATGTTGCTGTGAATGCGGACGGCTTCTTCTTCTTCCGTTTTGCATCCGAACAACAATTGGCTCAATGTCTTTCTAGAGGCCCCTGGACCTTTGGAAAGAAACCTATCTTCCTCAAACATTGGCAGCCTGGGATGACGCCGTCGAAGGACTGTCATCAGTCTCTTTAGAAGAACTAAAGCTGAGGATTGTGTGAGTGCTGCTATGAGCGCTAGAGAGAGAAGCTCTGACTTCTCTCTTCCCTGATTTCAAATCTGTTCCTGTGCCCTGTTCGCGCCTATCGTTTTCTTCTCTCCGGCGCCCATGGCGCCGGCTCCCCGCTCTAATTCTTGCTCCCCTTGTAATGCTTCCCCTTCTCCCACCCTCGCGATTCCTTTTGTTGAGCCGGCTCCCCCCCTTTTCTCGCCCCTTGTAATAATCTTCCTCCTATCCGTTCATCTTCTCCTTCAGCCTCTCCCACTAGGGTTCTGGGTGTTCTTTCTCAGGGGCCCGGACCGACCTTCTGTTGATTTCGGTCCATGGCTTTTCTCAGGCAAGGCAATCTTTCTAAAGAGTTGGAAGCCTGGAATGGAGCTATCAAAAGAAGAACACAAACGTTTTCCAATTTGGATAAAAATGACGAATATACCACTCGAATTGTGGTCGCACGCTGGTCTTTGCTGGTTAGCCAGTACAATTGGGATCCCTCTTCAGATTGATCCCAAGACAGCTCGAATGAAAAATCTGTCCTTTGCAAGGATGTGCGTTGAAGTTGGTGTGGATGGGCCGTTCCCCAGCTCCATCGCGATTCAGCCTTGTTCTGCTTCTACCGAATTTGCTACGGTGAATGTGGCTTATAGCTGGAAGCCAATCCGATGTCATCGATGCCAACAGATTGGGCATATGGAGACAAATTGCCGATCCAAACTCATTCCAGGTAATTGTCGTCCTAAGCCTCTGGGCTTAGGGCTACCTGGTCCTGTTCCAACTGAAAGCCCTCATCCTGAGGTTCATGTGGAGTCGGGTTGCCAAGTAACTATGCCTCCAATTGTCGTGGATGGTGATTCTGGTAAACTTCCTTGTTCTGTGGCTGAAGAAGCCTTGCCCCAAACAGAGTCAATCCCGACCCCTATTGATGGTCTTAATGCTGAACTGCGTGCTGGGGCTGTGATTGAAACTCCAACTCCTCCCTCTGATGATTCGCGGGCTCTTACTTGGCCAAATCCCCCTCTTCCTGATCCGGTGCCTCAGGCAAATCCGGATTTGGGGGTTACCAGGTCCTTTACTTTGGGTGAGCTCCCTCCCCTGTTGGGTTCTGTAGACAGTAGCCAGTTTGAGAATGCCAACCCACAATTGTCTGCTGAGTGTGAGCATCAATTTAGTCTTCCCGATGATTCCAGTAGTTTGGATGGCTTCCTGGATATGCAGTTGGATGATTTGGATTCTAATCCCCTGGAGTCTGAGTCTCTACACCATAATATCGACTTAGATGAATTTATGCTTACCCATAACTCTATTAAGAGGATTACTAAGAAATGCTCTTCAAGCTCCTCTGTGGTAGATGAATTGAGAGGCTTCGAGGCTGAGTGGAAGACTCCTAAGACTAGGAAGAAGAAGAAGAAAAAGGCTGCCTCCAAGAAGTCCAGTGGCGCCTCTGGTTCCTAGGCCCTTCCTGCTGGAACATTTTTGTCTGGGTCTTGTTTCCGGGGCCTTGTAATTGACCTGGTGTCTTTTTGGGTGGTTAATTTTGTTTCTTGTTGACCTGGCTCTGAACAAGAATGTGCTTGAAGGTCTTTTGGCCCTTCTCGGGAAAAAAAATCCTGCTCTCCTGGGATTTTCAACTGCCTCCACTGGTCTATGCTACTGGATGCTGCTGCACTTTTTTGGTAAGTTTGGATGCTGCTGCTGGGGTGAATAGATCCTATGTTGGTTCGCTGCCTGTGTAGCTGGGATTTCCTTTTTCTCTCCAAAAATGGAGGCTAACAGCTGGGCTCTTGATGAATTAAGCCTGTGGTGGCTTTTCACTGCTGTAGGCAGGAAGCGATTGGGTGTATCTGTTTTGTTCTGGACGAACTGGAAATCTGATGTTTCTAGTAATGGTTGTCCTACTGACTGGAGGGTTGGGGCTAATGATGGAATGGCTGTGGGACCAATTTGCTATTGTGATCCATCCGCAGTACTGGTTTGTTGTCTGTTGCATCAATGGGCCAGTAGTTGTATGGATGTTTCTATTTCTGGTCTTGGTGGCTTGAAGCTGTTGGTATTCAGCTGGGCTCGTCTGGTACTGGAACTGGCCATGAGGCACAGTTTATAGCGGCTGTGGTATGGTATTTTCTGCCAGCTGGCCCTGCCTGATTTGTGGTGATTGTGTTGCATTCCTTTGGTATGCTAGTGTATGGCTATTTCGGCCAGTCTGCTGAAATGGGCTGTATGGCTATTTCAGCCAGTCCTAGTGTATGGTATTTTCTGGCTCTGGGACTCATTGGTTGTGTTCATCAATCTCCTTGATCTCAAATGGGCTGTGTTTTTTATTGCTGATGCTGCTGGGGTATGCAGTCTCTTAGCATTGCGGTGGTTATTGCTGATGTTGAGTTGGATATGACTGGACATGTTATGTGGGCTGCTGTCTCATCTAGTAGGAGGGATACACCCGATTTTCCTCGGGTGCTGCTCTATCCCTCTGGCTGTGTGTCCCATTTATTGAATGGGTTGGGGAGCCCGTGTGCTTATGGATTGGGTACTGGCGGCTGAGGGCTAAGTAGTTGACTGAGGTCTTTTGGTTGTCTTTCCTTTTCTTGCTGAGGAAGTGCCCAGACTGTGTGCCGCTTTTTGTGCTGAAGATGGTGCCGGTGTCAGCCTCTGGTTTGGAATTGGCAATTTTCTGTTGACAGATTTGTGAATCTGTGGCTGCTGTGTTTCTGGCTTTGGATGTGGTGGGTCATGTTGCAGAACTATTGGGCCATGATGCTACTCTGTAAATTAGGCTACGAAATCGGTTCTGATGCATGTTCATCAGGAGTGCAGTTTGGGTTGCAAATTGGCTGGGTTGTATGGATGCTGCCTGTCTTTTGATGTGCTGGTCCATGAATGCATCTGGCAGCCTCTCCGGCCCATAGTGGTGTGCTGATGCACATTCATTATGCTCTAATTATCTCAGCTGATTTGGTAGCTGTTGATGATACTGAAATTCGTGAAGGCATGGTGTGAGCCTGTGGTGGTGTGGTTAAACTCCCTTCTGGCCGTTTCGGTTCAGCTGCTCAGTATTGGCTTGATGCTAATCCTGGTGCAGCTGTGTGCTCCATATTGCTGGCTGTTGCCAGTCTATGATGAAGATGGGTCATGTTAGTTGTTTCTGGAGCTGATGACCAAGATGCTGGAATTTTGCTTTGTAACTGGTTGACGCTGGATGTGGAAATTAGTTGCTGTTTTTTTTTACTTGCTGATGCAGCCTTGCCTGATGGTTGATGCTGCATTCGGATATGCTGTAAATTGATGATGGAAGTAAGGATGAGTTGCTGATCCTGGAGAAGCTTGAAGTCCTGTGGTGTAGCTGGAGCTGATTGCACTGCACAGTTATGCTATCTATCTCATTGCTTCTAGTGTTGATTTGGCCGGATATCATGCTTGCATAGGCTCTTATGCCGGTTTGGAAATTGATTTCTCAGTTGTGCATTGCCGTTTCGCACTTGGTTTTTGCCGGATTGGAATCTCTGCTGACATGGATTGAGCTTTCCTGTTTATGCACTCTATCTTCTCAGCTTTGCCGGAATGGGTTTATTGCCGGTTTCATTTTCGTTGGAAAACCGGCTGGCACAGGGTCATAGGCCGGAATGGTCTGTGATTTTTGTGTAATCCGGGTTCTGCTCCATTTGGTCCCGGTTTGAATTTTCCTGAGGCATCTGCAATGTGGCTCTGCGAACGTGGATTTGATGCATATGCTGCTGGGTTGAATTTGGTCCCTTAGAGGCTGTACTGTTTTTGAATGTGATGTACATTTTTTATTTTATGTAGAATGTTGGCCTCTTAGAGGCTGTTGTGTACCTCTGATTGTACTCGTTGCTCGGGGTATGCCCCAGCAGATAATGCTTCATCCCCAAGTCAAGATATTTGGCGATTAAACATTAAATTTGTAATTTTTCTCCCATTAATCCAAAATACTTGCTTACCAAAAAAAAAGAAAAAAGAGTGCTTCTTCCCCCCTTGCTTCTGTTGCTGCATCACTCCCGGCTGAGGACGCCGCCCCTGATGTCATCTCTGAGCGCTGCTCTGGCCCTTCGCCGAGCACGGTTCATGCTCCGTCGTCTGCGCCTGAGAAGACGGGTTCACTGGCCCCGGTGTCATCGGCAGCTATTGTTTCCAAGGACTCCATGGATGCAGGTACCCCTCTTAAATATTTCCCTCCCCCTAGCCCTAATAGCCCTGTTTTGGAACTTTTTTCCCCTGCTGAGATTATTCAGCAAGGAAAAGTTACGTGGAGGGACTCCCTTGTGGGATATTTCTACAAATTCCCCCTAAATTTCTTCTTGTGGAGAGCCCCTAAGATTTGGGCTAAATTTGGGATTTCTCATGTCGCCGAAATGGAAAATGGCTTTTTTCTATTCCGTTTTGCAAATGAAGTTCAAATGCAAGAGTGCCTGAATCATGGCCCTTGGAATTTTGCTGGACGTCCTTTCTTCTTAAAGAAATGGATGCCGGATATGGTCCTCTCTAAGGAGGACCACAAGAGATTCCCAATTTGGGTTCACCTAAAGGATGTCCCGGTCCAATTTTGGACCCCCATGGGGCTTAGCTAGATAGCAAGTGCTATAGGGATCCCCTTCCGGATGGATCCCGCTACTGCCAAACGGGACAGATTACGGGTAGCTCGAATTCGTGTTGAAATCACAGCTGCATCCGTTTTGCCTGAGAAAATCAGAGTAAAGCTTGGGAATCACCCGGGAGATTCCTTGGGGGTCGATGTGACGGTTGAATATCCTTGGAAAACTGGACAATGTGACTCTGATTTGAATAGGAAGCACCATAGGAGTCATTTTTTTTTGGTAAGTAAGTATTTTGGATTATAGGGAGAAAAATTTACAAAATCAATATTTTATCTTCAAGTATTTTGACTTGGAAATAAAACATAATAAGCTAGGGCATACCCCGAGCAAATGGTACAACAAATAATACCAAAATAGCCTCTAAGAGGACAACGATCAACAGAAAAAAATATATGTAATCTGAAATTACACAAAATCAGACACACAATCATCAACATTGCAGGAGAAACTTGCGGTGCAACGCAGGCAACACCTGGACAGTTCACTTGCTGTGCATCCGGATCCAGTTTCAGCGTTGGAAAACTGGCAACTAGAACTGCCGCCAGCACCATATACTCCGTCAATTCTGGAACAGCACCATAGCAATGGCCTGGGCACACCCATCTCTCATCATAATCACATGTGGCACACTTTGCATGAGAAACCGCAGGTAACCAACCAGCAGCAACCAACCCAGCCCAAAAAACTGATACACCAGCATAGGGAATCAGTAACTAAATTCAGGATAGCATCAACAAAAGTTTTCAGCATTTCAGCAGATTACAAGATGGGGCACAGCACAGGCAGCAACAGCAGAAACTGTCAAAACCCAATACGCCCACAACACCAAATACAGAGAACAAATCCAATGCTCGTTCTCCCAGGGCCCCAGCAGCAGGAGCAAGAAACAGATGCAAACACCTTTACTGGGCATTGGAATAGCAGCAACAGCAACCAAAAAGACTAGGGGCAATAGCCAAACCCCAGCAGCAATCAGATCTTCAGCAACAGCACTAACAGCATACAAATGCTGAATCCATAGGGCCAATAAGACACCTATCACCAAACCCAACCGAGTCATTCGACTAGATCAGCAATTCAAGGTACCAATTCTTTTTTTTTGGTAAGTGCTTTTCAAGGTACCAATTCAAGGTACAAAACACCAATCCCATAGAGAAGCAGAACTTCTCTCGACACCGAGGCCAGCAAGAAAGCCCAATCCGAATCCAGCTAATAATCAATAAGACAGAGGAAAGAAGGATCTCAGAGCTCCAAAGAGGTCAATGCATGCCCACAAAGCACCACCGAATCCAAAAATTACAGATCAATGCCAGGAGCATTAGACCACCCACCGCCATTAGGCAAAATGACAGAATCTGTGGCCCGGCTGTTGCGGTCCTGGCTCTGAAGCTCTATTTATTTGGATGTTGTTGAATTGAAGCTGAAGCTCAGCATGAAGTTCCCCCCATGAGATCTCGGAGCTAGCTACTGTTGCTGGTGAAGAATGCATCCTGATGCTATTTGATTTATTTTGTGTTGCAACTCGTTCTCCTACTGGGAGTTTCCTTGTCCAGATTGGATTGGTGATTTTGCATGTTACTTAACCCATGATGCTGATACTCTGTTTGATCTTGCTGTCCTGCGGCGGTGTGTTGCTGAAGTATGCGGAGATTGGCTTATAAATTTAATGCTGGAAGGCATTGGGGAAGTGCTGGGTCTTGCTGGAATAGGTTTAGAACAGGGTTACACTAGCTCTAATTTTTTTGGGCTGGGGTTGTGTGGCTGTTCTCAGATATGCTGTCCGGTTGCTGATGGTGATTGCTGGCTGGAGGCTTTGGAAAATGGTGGCAGTTCTTGGTCTTGCTGGAATGGGCACGCAGCAGTGCTTGGACCTGCTGTCCGGAGGCTGCTGGTGTTAGCAGATTTAGAATATTACAACTACTTGTTTTGAGGTTTTATTTTGTGCGCCAGGCTTCGATAAATTTGTGCTGGCGACTGATGCTGAAACTGCTGCAGTTGGGAATAGCTGTTATATAGTCGCAGTCCTGGTGTTGCTTCTGTTGACGTTTCCTCCTTGCTGCTTTTGAATTCGGGTTCTTGGTGATGGAACGGTGCTGTGAATTTTGGTGTGGATTGTAAACTGCCTTACTTCAAACTGGGCATGTATGATTTGAATCTGGAGCTGTCTATTTTGCTCTTGATTGATGTTTTCGGATGCTGCTGGATCTTCTTGCCCTTCGAAGAGTTGTCCTGCTTTTGTGCCTTCTTGCTGCGGCTGAGTTGAAGATCTTGAGGCACTGGATGTGTTGATTCGGGTTTGATGCGAACTGCTGGAATGGGGTGCGTTAAGATGCTGGTTGCGAACTTCGTTTTTTTTATGCATATATTAGTGTATGTTAGGCTGCTGTTTGGCTTGTACCGAAATTTGTTAGGTTGGGCTTGTCAACCTTATTTTGTGTTTGTTTGGTTACTTTTCTGTGGGGTCTGTAATTAGTTGTCCTCACAGAGTTCTTAGATATTTTCTGTTGTAACACTTGCTCGGCGCATGCCCTAGCGTTTATATTTTAACTCCAAGTCAAAACACTTGGAGATAAAACATAGATTCTGTAATTTTTCTCCCTTTAATCCAAAATACTTATTTACCAAAAAAAAAGGACCAGGAAGGTCAAGCTTTTTTTTTTTTTTTTTGGTAAGTGTGTATTTTGGATTAACGGGAGAAAAAATTTACAGAAGAACTATGTTATAACTCCATGTATTTGGACATAGAGTTAGAACATAATACGCTATGGCATACCCCGAGCAGCTGGTACATCAGAGAACACCACAAAAACCTCTAAGAGGAAAGATCTAACAGAATTAGAAAATACAGACATTTTACAATATCAGGTTCAAAATCAGTAACTTCTAAGGCGACAGAAACATGCATCCGCATTTCCAGCCACAGCAACAGGAAACGATCCAACAAAAATCCCCAACATCATACATAGGCTGATGTTAGTATCAAGCACGGTCACTGAAGACAAAAGTTAGTATCAGCAGAACCAAGGCTTTGTGGCAGCATCAAAACTCCACTGCAATCTTCACCGAGGCTTGACAACCAAAAGTAAGTTTGGTCAGCAAACAAAAGCAGACAACCAAATTCCATCTGCTTCAACAGGTCCAGTTACACGTCCATCATCAAGCTCCATGCACCAGGATCAAAATTCCAACTTTTTTTTTTTGGTAAGTATAGATCAAAATTCCAACACTGCAGCCCAATCAATATAATAGCCACAACTGATATAGGAACACCAGATTCCAGCAAATCCAATCAAGATGGTAGATGATACATAGCTGCAGATTCCACAAACTTAACAGAACCTGTTATTAGTTCTCTTGCGCCACAGAGCCAACACCAGAACCAAACCGGAGGAGCAAATTCAGTAAATACAGAGCTGAATGCTACTATACATCTGCATCCTCAACATCAGGACTGGGGACCAGCAAAAGCCCCAGCCCGCCATCAGCATCCATAAGGTGGCTACATATATAGCAGAGGCAGTTCAGCACCCGCAAACAGCTAGCTCGGCAGACTCATCACTGCATTCCACAGCAGTACCCAGCGCAAGGTACTTCCATAGCAGCAACCAGAATCTGTATCAATCCAATATCATCTTCTGAAGCTGGCATCAGAAGATGTCTCCACCAGCTTCATCAGGGTCATAGCAGCGTTGGCACCAAGAGCAGCGGCCAACAGCGATAGCAAGTAGGATTTCCATGTAGCTAGCTTAAGCTACCATTACTACACAGCATCTTACATAACTTCCATCAGCATAGAGAGGCTTTACAGCATCATCTACTTCAGTAGCTGCACTTCACAGCGAATTCCGAATGAGTTCACATCCAACAAGACATTTCACCATCTACCAGATATGCTCCCAATTCCCATCATCAACACAAGAACCCAATTCATACATCAGCTGCTGTCATTCAACAGCAGCACATGTAGGAGCCCACTACGTCAGATAACTGAAGCCTCGTGAGACTACAGCCAACATCATCCCTGCAGAGCCCATCTTTAGAGCATCACAGACAGCACCAGCAGTTCAGATACAGCCATCATATCAGCAAGGGGTCAAGGCTCCCGGATAAGCCTTTGTTGAAGATGCAAAGCATATGCAGCAGATCTCAGCAACATGGGATCAACCAAGGGACGGGTTGCAACAAAGCCTGCAGCTCCACTGAAACACCCAATCTATATCAGGTAGCAAGCCGTCCAATTGTGCCAACAGCTTCCCCACCTAAACAGAGGAGCTCCAAAACAAAAACCCTCACAATACCCGAAGTTTAGAGATCCAAACAGTCCAAATGGGGCACACACCCAACATTATTTAAGCCAAAACGCACTTCAAGACATAGCATGCATCAGCACGTAAGCTGGAATAAAGCAGAGAATAAAAAAACAGGGTCCCATGAAACCCCAGACAAAATTTACCCCAGTTGCAAGTTCCTAAGAGCAGGGCGTGCCTCTAGATTTCCGAGAGGCAGCTTTTTTCTTTTTCCTTGTCTTAGACAGCTTCCAATCATTCTCCATACCCTGCATTTCATCTCCCAAAGAGGATTTCGAGGAGTATTTCAACGAAATCTTCTTAATAGAGCTAGAGGTAAGCAAATATTCATCCAAGTCCAAAGGGTGAGGGTCAGACCCGGGGTCAGGGGATTTTGGAGCCAAATCTATACTCTGAGAATCCACATCCAGGCAACCGGAGGCTTCCAAGAGGCAGGATTGGAGCACATTGACGGCAGGAATTGGAGGAACACCCAGGCCCAATTGGGAGGGAAAAGGAACCTGATTTACAGGTCTAACGACATCCAACACAGGAGTGTGTGGAGCACCATCATTCACCAAGGATGGACAATGGCTAGAAAGAACCTCAGCATCAATTGGAGGCTCAGCCTTTTGGGTTGAGACCGGCAGCAATGCAATGGGAGACAGGCTTTGAGGTCTAGAGGGGGGAGCGTATCATCAGTAGAGCTGGCAGAATGTTCCACAGGAGGCAGAGACTCCAGGCTATGACCAGGAATTACTGGGCTCGTGGGCTCCAGCATTCCAGAGAGGGAATGAGTATCCAAAACAGCCCCCAGAGGGTAGCTACTTTCTACCCCAGAACAGGGGACACAGCCTTCAGACGACTGCTCAGAGCATGGCAATGGAACCAGTTGGGTTTGTTCCACAGGAGCAGAAATGGGGGGGATGGAGCAAGAAATACCAGTAGATAGGTTTTGATACCTTGGAATGGCACAGAGCTTCAACATGCCCCAGCAGACTGCATCGGCTGCATCTGATTGGCCTCCAGCTATACTCCACCTTCACCATAATGGGAGCCGAGTCATGGCACGACTTGATGGTGAGGCATTTGGGAAAGGGGCCATCGACCCCCACTTCAACACATATTCTTGCATATGATAAGTTCTCCATACGGGCAGTTCGGGGATCTAGCTGAAGAGGAATGCCAACAGCACTAGCCAACCAACTTAGGCTGTCCAGAGTCCAGTAATCAATCGGCACATTGAGGAGTTTGATCCAAATGGGGAAGCGATTAAGTTCCACCTTGTTCAAGATCATGTCCGGCATCCAGCGTTTGAGGATATAGCCTTCCCCGCCAAGAGCCATGGACCGGCTTGTAAACATTTTTCCATCGTGTCCAACGACGAGAAACGGAAGAAGAAACCACATTCGTTACTCGCTATGTGTGTGAGACCGAATCGTGACCAAATTTTCTTCACAATTGCTTTAATTGCGAGAAAATGGGGAGGGGAATCGTAGAAATGGCCTGCCAAAGTACAATCCCAGAAAGCGTGGCCTTCGTTCACAACCTCTGGCAGAGGAGAGAAGACGGACGATTCATCCCCACCAACCAGAGAGGGGAAGAATTTCAGGTCATTTCGAGTCTCAATACTATCCTTGCGAACAATATCAGCCCAACGGGAGGAGCTCTGCGCTTGGCTTTCAGAGCTGCAGATGGAGACCTTAGGTATCGAAAAGTCCGGATTCTTACAGTCCGAATGATGAGTCGAAGGCAACTCAGACTTTGGGGATGACGGAACAGAGGGGACAAGGGTGACAGAGCTCTGGACAGAACCCGAGGGGGGCTCGAGGTGGCCGGCCGTGGCGGACGAAGGCGAGAATTCAAAATCAAAGGCGGAGCAATGACAGTGACGATTTCAAATTTGAAATCGAAGGAAGGTCAAGCAACCAACAATCCAACCAAAAACTAACTACTAGACCGTACCTTACGGTAAACCCACAGCCCACAGCCGCTGGCCGCGAGCACAAGGAGATCCAACGCACCCGAAGGATCTCTTGCAACAAAGCAGCCCTTAGCCAGTTCTTCAGAACCACATCCAGAAGATCCAATCCTGAACAGCACGGCTCCCCAACCCAGCCAACAGGAGGAAATACACTAGGAACGAACCAAAAGAGTCGGCAGAAGAACATACATTCGTCAGTGCCAGATTCTTCGGGAAGCATATAAGACGACAAAAGCATCAAACCAGCACCTCCTGAAACAAATCAAGAGGGCAAAGGGACTGGTAAGTACCATCCATTGAGGAGCCCTAATCAATTGAGGGACAAAGGAGAAGATAGGTCATAGCCTGAGAAGAGTCCCAGACAGAATCGGAGACCCAAACGGAAATAGACGCATCAGATGCATAAATGGCTTCGGCAGAACCCCCAATCGAGTCTGGTCGAAGGAGCTTCGACAGGGCTCACCCATAGACGAAACCATAGAGGATGCCGGCGAAACCAGAGCAGAGGTCCAGAAGGAAGAGTGCAAGGTTCGGATGGCAGAAAGCTGCCGGGCAAAGCACCTAGGAGACCGGCCGAGGCCGGCCCCGGCGCCGCCCGGCCAGAGGAGGAGCGTCGTAGGAGGACGCGGGCAATTTTGCGCCAGATCCCTTTGGCACAAAATGGTGGTGTTCAGGGGGGGAAGGGTCCCTGGAGGGTTAAAAGCAAACCTCAACCTGCCATTGTGCCGACTGGACCTGTGCCGGACTCCAATCCTTTTGTGGCATTACAATGCTCAGAAAATGACACCCCTTCAGATCCTTCTGATGGGGGAGAGAAAAATGATGCCTTTAATAATGCTGAACCAGATCTAGGCCCTACTATGAACGGTGTGGAGACTGATCTGAGGATTTCGAACCCCTCTGATTTGGAGCGGGTGAATCGGAGTGAGTCTACCCGGGAAAATGAAGACGATGGCCATCTGAGCAATGGCAGTGTCTTGAGAAGCCTTAATAGTGATACTACCCCTCCGGAAGGTGACCAGATGGAGGGGGAGCCTCCAAGTTCCTCCAACACTTGGAACCCTTCTATACCAAGAAGCTCTTGTAGAGTAGCCCAGCGTATTCCATCCACATTGAGTGTGGATGTTTCTTCCCTCCACACTGAAAGCCTTACTCCCGTCCTTGCTGCCAAGGACGGCGAGACTCCTCTGGTGATGTCGCAAGCGAAAAAAACTAGAGGGCCTAAGAAGAAAAAACCCCCTTCCCCTTTGCCTCATGGTTAACATCGCTTGTTGGAATGTCCGTGGACTTAATGGGGCAATCAAATCCCATGAAGTCGAGAATGTCATTCGGACTTCCCAAAGCTCTATATTTAGCCTTGTGGAGACTAGGGTTAAAGAAAATAAGGCATCTCATATTTCAAATATGCTGATGCCTTCTTGGAAGTGGAAGATAAACTATTCGGAAAACCCTTCTGGTCACATTTGGATTGGATGTGATGTTTCCATTGTTGATTTAGGCATTCTGTCCAAATCTGACCAATTCATGCACTGTAGAGCTGTTACTAGAAGCAATAATTCATCCTTTTTCATTACATTCATTTACGGGTTTACTTACCAAAAAAAAATATTCATTTACGGGTCCAACTCTGAAATTCTTAGGAGGACCCTCGGGGATAACCTTCGCTCCATCCACACCCTCACATCAGGTAATCCATGGGTTGTTTTTGGCAATTTCAATGCTATCAGAACGCCTTCTGAAAATTTAGGGAGTTGCTGGCATGGTAACAGTACTAAGGACCTTGACAAGTGCCTCAATGACTGTGATCTCCATGATCTGAGTTATGATGGTGTTTTTTTCATTTGGAATGATGGTAGGGACCCGGGATCCTGCATCTTCCATAAACTTGATAGAGTGGTGGTTAATGGTCCGAACACTTCTTCTGCAGCGCACTTTTCTGGCCGGGCGGCGCCGGAGCCGGCCATGGCCAGCCATGGCCGGCCTCCTGGTTGTTCTACCCGATGGCCTCCCAGTCCCGTCTCCACATTCTCTCTTATGGACCTCTGCTTCTGGCTTCGTTGGCGGCATCTGAATCCTTGGATGCGGCAGTGAGACTGTCTTTTTGCTGACTCAGGTTGGGATGGAGGTTCTTGCCGGTTGCCCTGGTGTAGCTATTCGGGCTCGAGCTGACTGGGGTCCCTGCGGGTTCCAAAATTGCAACTGTCGAGGCTTTTGCCGATTGGTTTTCACCTACTATTTGGGGCCCTTTCGATTTCCTTCTCTTCTCATCCTTAAATGTCATTTACTTAGGGTTGCTTCTTCCAGTTTGGATGCGCTCTTTACTCTGGCTGACGAGGCTGAGAGCCCTGTCCCTGGCTTTCTTTGTAGAAGCCATGGGTTGGTGCTTGGGGTTTCTGCTGCGTCCCTTCTCGAGAGCAGTTGTTCGAACCTAAAGCTATTCTGCGGCTCGCTAGATTTGCCGCGGATGAACCTACCTGTGCCCGGTCTCTTAAGAATCTCTGCCGGTGTATCCTTTCCTGTTGGCTGGGTTGAGGGGAGCCCGGTTCTGCTCTGGATTGGGTGTTATAAGCTGGAATGTCGAAGAGATGGGAGTGGCTTGGTTTGGATGCTAGACATCCTTCTGATGCTGTGTATGTTATGGGGGTTGGTCTCCTTCTGCCAATTTGCCCCTCCAGTTTATGCTGAGGACCTCTTCGTTTCTGCTGTTCCTTGTGCCTGCGCCAGTGTCTCTGAAGATGCTGAAGGATGCTGGTGTCATTTGTTTGATATTGCTGGCTTTGATGAGGCTCAGGCTTCTTGTTTCTTCCTCTTGACTGAATTGAGGGAACCTGTGCAATGGGTTAGGACTTTTTTGACTGATGTTTTGTCAAGCTGGTGTGGCATTATTGGGTGCAATTGATCCTGCTGCGGTGGGGGTTTCCTTCTGCTTGCTGATGCCTAAAGTGAGGACACTTCTGGCATATGGTGTTTTGTTGTGGGCTGTGTTGATGCCCAATGTTTTTTTTTGGTAAGTAAGTATTTTGGATTAATAGGAGAAATAAATTACAAAATCGATATTTTATCGCCAAGTTGTTGATGCCCAAAGTTATGCTATGAGTCTGAAAGGCTCTGCTGCTCGGTTGCATTCCAATTCCTGTAGGCTGTTTTGCAATTGCCTTGTGGTTAGGGTGGGTTTCCTCTGTTCTGCGGATGCATGGCTAGGGATGATTCTGATGCAATAGGGTGTTGGTTTGGAATGCTTACATGGAATTGATGTAAGCTGGTTTGATTTTCTCCCACTTTTGTGAGAACCTTTGCTTTTGCCTTGCTATTTCTGTTGGTGGTGGCAGCTCATGTGGCCGAAGCGGCGTTGTCCTGGTGGTTAAAAAGGATTACTCCTTCCTCCCCCACCCAGGTTTGACCCCCCGCGGAAGCATCGAGTGGTACTATGCCTCCCAAAAAATCCCACAAGGGGTTTCTGGGTTATGGGGCCGCAGTGCGGTGGGGCCAGTTACTATAAAAAGCTTACCCTTAACACAGTTTTGCCGAAGCGGCATTGGCCTGGTGGTTAAAAAAGATTTCTCTTTCCTCCACCACCCAGGTTTGATTCTCCGCGGAAGCATAAAGTGGTACTGTGCCTCCCAAAAAATCCTTCGGGGTTTCTGGGTTATGGGGCCGCAGTGCGGTGGGGCCAATCACTATAAAAAGCTTACCCTTAACACAGTTTTAACTAAAATACCTTTGAAAAGCCTAGAGAGAGAAGCTCTCGCTTCTCTCTTCGTTTTCAACTTGTGAATTCAAATTTTGAATTCGATTTGGGTCGCGCCTTCAGCGTCGTCCCTATTCTGGCAGGGCGGCGCTGGAGTCGGCCTCGACCGGTCTTCCTGATGCCCTGCCCGGCCGTCTCTCATTCCTCCACCTCTTCTTTTACCCTTTTTTTTTTGTAAGCAAGTATTTTGGATTTATGGGAGAAAAATTACAAATTTAATGTTTAATCGCCAAGTGTCTTGACTTGGGGATGAAACATGAACTGCTGGGGCAAACCCCGTGCTACGAGTACATTCAAAGGTACACAACAGCCTCTAAGAGGTTAACGTTCTACATAATCAACAGAAATAAAAATAGAACATCACATTCAAACTCAGAACAACCCCTAAGGGACCGAAACCACCCCGGCAGCAGATGCTTCAGATCCACGTCCGCAAAGCCTCGTTGTAGAATCCTCAGAAGAATGCAAACCGGGACCGATAGGAGCAGAACCTGGATTACACATTCCAGCATTTGATCCATCGCCAACCGGTTTGCCAACGAGAATGAAACCGGCAATGATCAATTCCGGCCAAACCGAGAAGAGAGAGCGCAAAAACTAGAAAGCTCAACCACGTCAGCATAGATTCCAATCCGGCATTTACAGCATATCCGAATGCAGCAATAACCATGGCTACATCAGCAAGTAAAGAATCAACAGCAACTAATTTTCACATCCAGCATAAATCAAAATTCCAGCATCTTGGTTATCAGCTCCAGAACCACATTCAGCATCTAACATGACAACTTCATCATAAACTGGCAACAGCCAGCAAAATGGGACACACAGCTGCACCAGGATCAGCATTAGGCCTAGATTGAGCATCTTGAGCCAAAATGGTCAAAAGGGATATTAACCACACCTACGCTGGCTCC
>JAODPA010126790.1:0-17351 GCA_025585075.1 Nepenthes mirabilis
GTAAATCTATCATCTGTCAATGAAAGTAGGGTTCAATTCCGTCTACAAAATTGTATGTATAACGATCTACTTACGGGTCTTAAATAGAAGCGTAAAATTTTTGATTGTGTAAAAATAAATGTAACTCGAATTTTAATTATCTGTTTATTAGTCGGTAAAACTCTATTTGCCTTTGGCATATAAAAAATCATATTTGAATAAAATTTACAATACACATTTGATTTAGGAAATTAAAAAGAAAATTTTAAAACTGTACCATTGATATGAAAATTCACAATATTACATTTAAATTTGAATTATTATTCCTTTTGGTATGATTTAACAAATATAATATTGTTGCGTTCTGGTTCCGCGGATCGTTCGGAGGCAGGCTCGTTGATGAGGGGTGCGTCCAATCCGATTCGTGGTTATCAGGCAACACAAGTGATTGAGGTGTTGGACACGAGATGAAGATTGAGACCGGGTTTTTTACGTGGAAAACCTCCACTTGAATGGGGAGAAAAAACCATGAAGCTCGGGGCCTAGAAAGAGCTTTACTATATGGGTTGAAGATTTTACAAAGTACAGTTGTGAGGGTTAACCCGTTCACTGTCTCTTATTTTGTGTTTTCTTCCCTAGTGAACTATGCTCGCTAGGAGCTTTTTCCTCTCCTTTGTGGAGTTGGTTTTGGGGAGAGAGTGTGTCCGGTCGAAGGCTCTGTCTCTCTCTATGCGGGTCTGTTGGAGTCCAGTTTGTGATTCGTCCCCTTTGAGAGGGGCCTTGCTCGGTATTTATAGGAGAAGCAAGGCAGCTGGGGAGGAGACACGTGGCGTCCATCCGGCCGTGAGGAGCTGGTCCACCGACTCCCTTAAATGCTGCTGATGTTGCGTGGAGTGGCATACGGACGGCGCCGCTGCAGCATCTGAGTGTGTCAGGCGTGCAGAATCTGAACATCAGTCTTGATTTTGACTAGGCGTGCCCTGTTGAGACGACGACTGACAGTAGCTGCAGGCTTTCTTGGAAACCGACGAAATGGCTTAGCTGGCATTCCCGGTCATGAACGAGCGGTCCTCGTCCAGCTATGATGTCCCTCGTGAGTTGGTGGACTCGTGAGATGAAGCGGCTCTGAAGGGCCTTCTGGGAGAAATCCGAGCGTCTCTTCCTGGCCGCCCGGGCAGTTCTAAGACTCCGCCAGACTTCTTGGGCTCTCGGTCCTTGGGCTTCTTACTTGAGCCGCCTGAATATCTCTGGGCCTCTTACTTGGGCCCTTCTTTTATGGGCCTTCATATTGAGGCCCAATATAGCCCCCCATGTTAAAGGATTCGAAGTTCTCGGTCGTTTGGCATGAAATCGCTAGCCTGCTGGGGGTCATGACCGTCCGAGAGTGTGTCCTGGTGGTGAGCACTGCGTTGAGCTTGATGCGAGATCGTCCCCGGACCTCTTCTGGGCCGCCGTTTTGCCTCCTCGTGGGAGCATTAAATGTCGTATTTGGCTGATGTGACGTGTTATCAGGCGCCTTGGGAAGGAGTGATCACCAGACTTCTGGGGCGAATGGCTGGTCGACGCGTGGCAAGGGTGATGAGTACCCCTTTTTGTATTCCAGGGCTTATTTAAACCCCTTTTTGCCCTGTACCCGGAGCTGCATGATAGGGCACTGTATCCTCCAGACGGCTTCATCACCGTTTATGAGGCCCACCTCAAAGGTGGGTTACGATTTTTCATTTCGGAGGAGCTCTACGACATTATGAGGGCGCTCGGGGTGCCCCTTGCCAGGCTTCAACAGAATGCGATGAGGTATCTAGTGTCCTTGTGCGTCTTCTTTCGGTGTCATGAGAAGCTCTTGAATGCTCTTACGGTCAAAGTGATGTTTCGCCTTACGTAGAACCTTGACTGGATCGTAATGACTCCCCGTCCGGAATTTTCTTCGCTGTGTGGTGGCAACCCAGATTCCACGAGGCGGTGGAAGGATAAGTTTTTCTTTCTCGGCGTCTACGAGCATTGGGCCATCCCTACCACGTGGGGGAAGGTGGCCAGCCAGTTTTGCTCTGACCCTTCGAGGGAGGACCGGGAGGAAGTGAAGGCACGCATAGACTTAATGCTGACCAATCTGTGGAGCTTCCATTTGAACAAGCGCAACATCTAGCTGACTGCTGATAAATTCAGGGCAGCCAAGTGGGGACCGCGGGAGGAGGCTCCCGGCCCGACTCCTTCTGTAAAGGCCAAGGAGAGATCGAGGATTGGGGAACCCACTGCTGAGCGCTCCTCGAGTGATGATGAGGATTTTGATATCGAGGGCGCGAGCGATGATGACGTGGCTGCCCCTCTGCTTACGAGGTTGGGGACTGTCTCTTTCTCTGAGTCCTCGAGGTTTGGGGGTCTCGGCTTCACTTCCACTGCTAATCTTTCGGCCGAGCCCTCAAGAGCTGTTGCGCGGATCAGAGAGCTTCCTGGGGCCTAGACCTCCTGCGACGATGATGATGATGAAGCCTCTCTTCCGAGGTCCTCGGGATCTGGCGGTCTCACCTTCACTGCCACTGCTAATCTCTCTACTGCACCCGTGGAGGTTCTTGCTTAGACCACGGGGCTTTTGGACGTCCAGCCCCCTGTGATGATTTTGCTCCCGGTGCTCCCGTCAATCTGCCTGGTGACGTCCCGGACAGGATTGGTCACCCTTCCGAAGACATAGGAGGCGGGAGTGCCACGATGGATTCTGAGAGGGGAGTGTCAGCTGAAATGATCCGAGAGATGGTGGAGGTCGTGGATTTAAGTGTTGACAAGCCCGCGCCCTCCGATCCTCTTAGGCGCCCTATTGTGGTTGAGGCCGAGCGGTTGCCTGAGTCTCTTGGGGACATTGATTTCGAGGCAGACTTTCCAGCACCTTTTGTAGCTGACGAGTCTGTGTCTGAGGTGGCGCCTGCGGGGCTTAGGAGCGAGCCGCAAGAGTCCAAGTCCCACGTGGAGCGTGACACAGGGGATGACCCTCTTATTTCTAAGGTAGTCAGTTGCTTCCTTTCTTCCCTTGCTTTCAACTATTCATACCTTGATCGCCTTTCTTCCCTTTCTTCCCTTGTTTCTAAGGTAGTCTGCGCAACGGGCGGAAGCGGAGCTGGCTGAAGCTAAGGAGAAGATCGCCTCTTTGGAGAGTACTGTCAAGGACCTGCGGCTTAGGCAGGGCCTCCTTCAGGAGCGGATCCTTCGTCAGGAGGTGAGGCTGAGGACGTCCGTACAGATTGTTGAGATGACCCCTATGTTGGACGGCAAGTTTCGGGATGGTATTCGCATGTGTCGCCGAGTGGCGCGTTTGATCCGTTCGCGGTTTCCTGTGGCCGTCCTTGATCCCAAGAATGTCAGTGCTTTGAGCGTGGAAGACTTGTACGGCGTTGATAGTAGGCCTTTCCCCGGCCCTCCTCGGACAGGGCCTGATGGTGAACCTCTTACGCCCGAGGAGGAAGTTCAGATGGAGCAGACGGGATCTTTTGGAGCCCATGGGACTCAGAGAGGAGGAGGCCGAGTGGCACTCCCTTGATATGCTGCCCCCTTTATCTCATTTTGTTTTGTCATACTTGTACAGAAAACTATTTTTGTGAATAAGACTTTGTCCTTTTCGCTTTAAGGCTTCGGACGTTTCTTTTGTGTCTTGTTTGTATTCTTTCCTTTTTTTTGCGGTGCGTCATACAGCGCCTAACTTCTTTGTTTCAAGTGGGTGACTCCCTTCAGGTGCTTGACCATTTTTCTTTCTGGACTTGGGCATGCGGCCCTCTTAGGGACTTCCAGCTTTTAGCCTTTCGGCCTTGTTTTCGCCGCCTGGCCTCTAGGAACGTTTGGTCACGGCCGAGTTTCTGGGTTTTGACCTCTGGGGTCCGACCGCTAGGGCCGCTCGGGCACAGCCGAGTTTTGTTGTTTGACCGCTGGGGTCCGACCGCTGGGGCCGCTCGGGTTGGCGCCCAAGTTTTGTTGCCTGATCGCTGGGGTCTAACCGTTGGGGCCGCTCGGGTTGGCGCCCAAGTTTTGTTGCCTGACCGCTAGGGTCCGACCACTGGGGTCGCTCGGGTTGGGGCCCAAGTTTTGTTGCCTGACCGCTTGGGTCCGACCGCTCGGACCACTCGGGTTGGCACCCAAGTTTTGTTGCCTGACCGCTGGGGTCGCTTCACCGTTGAGGAGAGAGTACGGGAACGCTTCATGGAGAAGGTAACAAATGCACATTTTTATTAATGTATATATTTTTTATATTGAGTGGTCCCCAGAGCTTTTTATCTCTTCTCTCTTTTTTTTTATTTTTTATTTTTAGTCCACGCCCATTATGGCCTTTCCCTTCGAGCGGCGTGACTGGCTGCTTCCTGCTGCTCCGGGGCCACGCCCGGGTCGTGACAGGAAGCGGTCGAGATATCCTTCCATTACCAGCCGCTCAATTTCCGCTCAGAGCTTAGTGCAGTCCTCGGTGTCGTGGCCGCGGCTGCCATGGTAATGGCAATATTTCCATTGGTTGCCTCCCTCTGGGTTCTTCAACGCCCTAAGCCATCTTAAGATCTCCTCATCTCTGATCTGCCTCAGAATGTTGGTGAGGGAGTCAGTGAAGGCCAATGGGCCTGAGTGTCTTTCTCCCCCAAGGACCATTCGCTCGGGCTTATCGTGCCCGGACGGTCGTTGGGTCTTCTAGTGGGCGCTTGCCCTTCTCCTTCCTTCCCCTGTCCTCGGGGGCAGGGGGTCTTCTCGTTCTGCCGGTTGAGTTGCTTCGCCGGTCATGGGTCCAAAGATAGTCTTCCAGAGCCTCTTGAGCCCCCTCCTTGATGCGGCCGGGCTCATGGATTTCTTTCTGTTGAGGTAGTCCCTCAACTCGCCTGGAGCCGACGCCGACTGCTGTCTCTGGAGCGCCGTTTGGCACGGGCTTTCGGAGCGTGTGCCCCTAGACTGTTCGCCCGCCTTCTTCTGGAGGTTGCGGACGGCTCTTGTGAGATTGTCCACCTTCTGCGCCAGTTTGTGAACGCTGGTGCCAGGGCCGCCGCTTACTCTGTCGCCCGACGGGAGACAACTGTCGTAGCGTTCTTCTCCCCGGGTGGACGTGCTGCCTTGTCTGCTGAGCATCCTTGGGGCGTTGCTTGTTGTAGGAGAGTGGGAAGTCTTGAGTTTTTTATTATTCCTTCCCACAGACGGCGCCAATATTGCGTTCTGGTTCCGGGGATCGTTCGGAGGCAGGCTCGTTGATGAGGGGTGTGTCTAATCCGATCCGTGGTTACCAGGCAACACAAGTGATTGAGGTATTGGACACGAGATGAAGATTGAGACCGGGTTTTTTACGTGGAAAACCTCCTCTTAAATGGGGAGGAAAAACCATGAGGCACGGGGCCTGGAAAGAGCTTCACTATATGGGTTGAAGATTTTACAAAGTACAGTTGTGAGGGTTAACCCCTTCCCTGTCTCTCGTTTTGTGTTTTCTTCCGTAGTGAACTATGCTCGCTGTGAGCCTTTTCCTCTCCTTTGTGGAGTTGGTTTTGGGGAGAGAGAGTGTCCAGTCGAAGGCTCTATCTCTCTCTATGCGGGTCTGTTGGAGTCCAGCCTGTGAGTCGTCCCCTTTGAGAGGGGCCTTGCTGGGTATTTATAGGAGAAGCCAGGCAGCTGGGGAGGAGACACGTGGCGTCCATCCGGCCGTGAGGAGCTGGTCCACCGACTCCCTTAAATGCTGCTGACGTTGCGTGGAGTGGCATGCGGACGGCGCCGCTGCAGCATCTGAGTGTGTCAGGCGTGCAGAATCTGAACATCAGTCTTGATTTTGACTAGACGTGCCCTGTTGAGATGGCGACTGGCAATAGCTGCAGGCTTTCTTGGAAACCGACGAAGTGGCTTAGCTGGAATTCCCGGTCATGAACGAGCGGTCCTCGTCCAGCTATGATGTCCATCGTGAGTTGGTGGACTCGTGAGATGAAGCGGCTCTGAAGGGCCTTCTGGGAGAAATCCGAGCGTTTCTTCCTGGCCGCTCGGGCAGTTCTAAGACTCCGCCAGACTTCTTGGGCTCTCAGTCCTTGGGCTTCTTACTTGAGCCGCTTGAATATCTCTGTGCCTCTTACGTGGGCCCTGCTTTTATGGGCCTTTATATTGATGCCCAACAAATATATTTAATTATGAAATTTATATAAATCATTGAACTTTTGACTTATTTTTACTTTTATTTTTCGTTAATCCCCTTCAAATTAACGGCTTGTGGACTTGTAGGTAGGTAAGGTTTTGCTTGTGGAGCTGGAGTTGAAGAAAATTTAGATTAGATTTAGAAAGAAATCAGCTGCATTATATTCAGACAATTTGGTTCTACATTAATTTAATTGTAACAATGTATTATAAGTACTGTTGTTGAATTTTGATTTTTATTCCAATTAATCAGTTATTTTGATTTAGATATGACTTCTCATATATGATCCGACATCATGGTATGATCGTGATGCATCCTTGGATCCAAACTTCAAACAAATTCGAGTTGATCCGCTTGTTGTGGTTCCGGTATCATTCCCTGAGTTTGGATCCTGCACACTACTAAGAAGACAGGAGGTTAGCGTGTCGGCGAAAAATTATCCCACCGAAAATACTTTGATGATCAAGTCAGTAAACAGCATTCGAAATACAAAAAGGTTTCTGAAACTGAGAATTGAGAAAGAGAGAAAGTGTGCGTGTGTGTATTTTCAGATGAAAGAGAGACAAAGCTCTCTTCTTGAAACTGGAAGGTGGGGAGGCAGTAAACGGCCGTGAGAGACGCGCTTTTATGCCTTAGGTTTTTGAGTGACAGCAGAAAAAAATGGTGAAGTGTCGTTGCAGGCGTTGTATTAACAATAGCTTGCGTGAGTAGCTTGAGTAAGAGTTTGCGTAGTGGAAAGCGTTAATAATTGAGAGCATAAGTAACTCAGAGCCTGCATGGAATGAGAATTCCAGGACTTACTTATGGTTGAGCGGGCAATCTTTCTCCTTTGGAAGGAGTGATCCCTTACGTGATTCTTGGTCGGCCTGCCTTTCAGAATTGATACCAGTTGCCAAAAGGATCGAAATAGTTTCCTTCCGCAGCGGTCAGCGGCTTTTCAAATTGTTTACTTTTCTTCTGTGTTTTTACCGTTGGAGTATCCCAATTGGCAAGATATTGGGAAAATCTGGCGCATTCCTTACGAGAAAGGCGCTGATTTTGTTAATATCCGTTTTGGAAACCAGTAGAGATCGTGAAAATTGCTAGGAGAGCTGTTGTTGGCCGCCTGATGGATCGTGGGTTTAAGTGGGCTTGGCCCGTAAAAGCCTTTTATTTTTGGCATGTTGCTACAGTGATTCTGGTCAACGCTCGAGTTGACCATCTGCGCACGCGTTAGTCTTTTTTCGGAGTCCAGACGGTCAACGATGGCGTTGACCGTTTTGGGCCTTCGCATCTTGTTGGGCCGTTTTTACGTTGACCGTCTGGCAAATCTTTGGGCCTTCGTTGACCATGGGCCAGCCCATATTTCGGAACACCTATCACTATCCCCCCATGCCGGTAGCCAGAATTCTGGGCTCCGGTATGTTCATGATGGGATGTCCTTTACTATCCTTCGTTGTTTGAGGATCTCAGAGGACTCTATGAAAGGCAGAGAGGAAGGTTTGACCGAAACTGTTGACCGTCTTGGTCAATTCCGGAGACTGACATTGACCGAAACTGTTAACCATTTTAGTCAATTCTGGAGAAGGATGTTGACCGAAACTGTTGACCGTCTTGGTCAATTCCGGATAACTTCCTGCTAGGCTTGATTGATGCGTGGCCATCAGCTGGTTTGCAGGCCAAAAGAAGACACGCGTCTCCCTTTGGTTGGGCGGAGATCCTGACCATTAATGCGTCCGATATTCGCCTTTTGAAGAGCTAAGTAGGGAGTTGACACGTGGTAGGACTGACGGGGTCCTTAATGAGGGGTTTTAATGCGTGCTTGGCGTCTAAGTTTTCCCTTCACACTTCGAAAATCTTTTACGCCTCTAAGCTTTCGTTTTCTCCGTTCCTAACTTTTAGAAACCCTAGTTCTTCGAATGAGCCATGGCATCCGTCGCAGATATTGCCTCCGTTCTGAGAGAGAGCGACGTCAAAGCGTTGTGTGCTGAGTTTAACGTTCCAAAGGAAATCGTATTGAGAGTCCCGGGGAGGAATGACAAAGCTTTTGCTCCTCCGGCGGGACATATCATAGTCTACGAGGCCCACCTAAGGAGTGGCCTTCATCTCCCATTACCGAAAGATTTGGAGTCTCTTTTGAAAGCTCTACGAGTACCCATTGCTTAACTTCATGCCAATGCTATTCGGTATCTCTGTACTATAAGTATTTTTTTCGAAAGCATGGTAAGAAGCTTAGGATGTCTATGGTTAGGGTTTTGTTTAAAGTAAATCAGGGAGGAGAGTAGATATCGCTCGTCCCCCGTTCTGGCGTAAAGATAAATAAGGCCATATACGACTCGTTGAAAAATTGGAAGAACTGGTTCTTCTTCGTGAGCATGAGAACGGCCTGGCCCCTTCAAAAGGATTGGGGCCAGGTTCCAGAGGCATATGCGGGGACACCGTCTATGGCGAAGACGGCGACCCAGGAGTGGTTGATTACGTTAATAAAGGAGAACTCTGACGAGTTCAATTGGAATTTTTTGGTTTCCCGGGAGGAGACTAAGAAGGTAAACTGGGGTCCACCATCACCAATTCAAAAACCCACGCCGCCCATGAGGATGATGAGTCCGGAGGATTCTAAGAGCATAATCATCCGCATGCGGCATACAGACGAAGGATTTATTGGCCTGCTGCCGAAAAAGGTGTTTGAGACAACCTCATCGTCGTCCCGTATCGATTACGTGGCTGCAGGAATCTACAGTGGGCCTGGAGAAGACCCACGAGGATTGGCTGGCGGACTCAGGAGGAGTCATCTTGGCACAGCCTGTGCCGCAAGTGGTTCCTGGTGCTGTATTGATGGAGTCTTTTGAGGAGCCAGCTTGTGAGCCGGCGACTAGTGCGTGGGAGCCTTCCGTTAGCTCCCCAGTCGCGCAGACTTTTGCTGTGGAGCCAACAGTGGAGTTCGATCCTCCAGCAGCTGCTCCAGAGGCTATAATTGAGGAACCTGCAACTACCGCGGGTGAGACTGATGAGCTCTTGGAGCACATTCTGGAGGAGGGAGCTACGAGCTTGGCTCGAGAGGACGCCCCTAGTTCATTGCCACCTGGGCCAAGTCTAGAGGCCAGGCCTGAGAGGCCCGTGAGGAGATTTTAGGAGGTATGATTCTTGGTGATTGATTCATCATACTTTCTCTTTTCCAAATTTCTAACTTGCCCTTTGTCTGTCTTTTGTGTAGCTGTTGAAGGTGGCCTCCGCTGTTTTTAAGGTGGTGGTGCAGCGCGACGAGGTGCTGGTTGATAGGGAGGTGGAGATCGCCTGATTGGACGCCAAATTGACTGCTTCAGCAGGAGAGCATCGCGAGGAGACTGCTGCCCTGGAGACTGTTATGGCGGGAATGGAAGCGGAGATCGCCAGCTTAAGAGCTGAAAACGCTTGTTTGAAAGAAGAGGAGGATCGAAGCAAAGCAAGCAAGAAACGGCTTGCCGATCGAATATCCACTTTAGAGAATGGGATGGGTCTCCGGATCCGTCCTCACAAGGTCGAGGGCATGCTGCACGCACGGATGTTTGAGGGGGTCCAAGTTTGTTGGCGTCTTGTGAGGCTGATCGACCCTGACTTCCCCGTTGAGTACCTTCACTTAGGAAAACGTGGGGTGCGGCATAAGGACAACCTTATGGGGGAGTCCTAGGACAGTTAGAGGCGGCAGTCGCCTCCGTAACCTTTTACACTTTTTCCTTTTTGTACTTATGTAATTTTGTAACACATTTAAAATAATAAAATAAAAACACTTTCAATTCAGTGTCCCTTCATTTTTACTGCTCGTGTTTGCATGCTGTGTTGCATAGGGTGGCCAACTAGGTTGGCCGGTTGCCGTTGTTGGGCTGCCTAAGAAACGAGGTTTTTAGGCTTGGCAGGCGATTGTGTTAATAAGCCTGGTGGCGCTGTCCAAGTGATGACTTAGACAGCCAACGTTGGAGAAGGATGCTTTTTCCTTCGACGGTTGCTGACTGATCCCCCTCTCTCCTAGTAGAGGAGGTCGTTGCGTATGCTACATAAGCCTCCTAAGATTTTTGACCGCTATCGGGCCACTTGGATGACCAATGTTTAATACGACTGCTGATGGACCGCCTGGATGACCAGGGTTTAGTACGACCGCTAATGGGTCGCTCGGATGACCAAGGTTCATATTAGGCCGCTTATGGGCCACCTGGATGACCAGGGTTTAGATACAACCGATAATGGGCCACTCGGATGACCGAGGTCCAAGTTCGACCACTTATGGGCCGCCTGGATGACCAGGGTTTAACAAGAGGGTGAAGACCCTTCCGACTTAGGGGCAGTTTAGGTCGGGTAACCTGCAAAGAAAATATATGTATATGCACATAGGAAATATGCTAAGTAAACACTTATTTTTCACGAAACTAAGACAAGAAAGCGAGTGCAAACAATAATGCAAATGCGTACTTGTGTTCGCTACTGGAAGTATCGTTTGAGGTGGATGGCGTTCCACGTTCGCGGAACCAGTTTCCCGTCCCAGCTCCAGAGTTTGTAGGCTCCGTTTCGCAGAACGGCGGAGACGAGGAATGACCCTTCCCAATTAGGGGAGAGCCTATTGCGGCCGGTCAGCTTGCTTGTGGCCTCGACGTCTCGTAGGACCAGGTCCCCTACATCGAGTCATCGCGCCTTAACTTTTTTATTGTAGTATCAGGCGATCCGATGTTGGTAGGCTGCTATTCGTACTTTGGCTGCGTCGCAGGCTTCCTCTGGCTGCGTCGCAGGCTTCCTCTAACAAGTCTAAGTGCTCCTTGATTTTTTGGGAGTTATTCTGTGGGTCAAAGGACTCCACCCTAAGACTTGGAAACCTGATTTCGATCGAGATTACCGCCTCAATTCCGTAATAGAGGCTGAAGGGAGTCTCGCGCATTTGTTCCTTCAAGGTTGTTCGATAAGACCAAAGAACGGAAGGGAGCTCGTCCGCGCAGGAGCCCCCTGTGTCCTCCAACTTTCTCTTTAACCCATGGAGCAGCGTTCGGTTTGTCACCTCCACTTGTCCATTTGCTTGGGGGTATACCACCAAAGTGTGGTTCAGCTCGATGTCAAGGCTGGTGCAATACTTGGTGAAATGTTTCCCTGAGAATTGGGTCCCGTTGTCGGTCACGATGACCTCAGGGATGCCGAATTTACAGACGATGTTCTGGCGGAGGAATTCCAGAGCGTTGTGTTCTGTTATCTTAGCCAGTGAAACAGCTTCGACCCACTTAGTGAAGTAGTCGATACCCACGATGACGAATTTCCTTTGCCCCGTGGTAATGAAAAATGGGTCGAGGAGATCGAGCCACCATTGCGCAAGGGGCCTGAAGGGCCTTCAGATCTGCGGATGGTTGGCGGTGAAGGTTACTGTGAAGTTAGCAGCTTTCATATTTCTTCACAAACTCTAGCGCATCTTTTTTTATCGAGGGCCAGTAATAGCCCCGGCGCATGACCTTGAAGGCGAAGTTTTTTTTTGCCAATGTGCGACCCACAGATCCCGAGGTAGACTTCGCTTAAAGTGTAATCAGCCTCTTCGGGAGTTAGATAGCGGAGGTATGGAGTCGAGTATCCACGACGGTATAACCGTCCGTCAACCACAGCATACCAGCCTGCTGTCTTCTTGACCCGTTTGGCCTTCTCCATATCCTCTGGCAATGATCCGTCCGTCAGATAGTTTAAGAAATGCGTCATCCAGTTTTTCGCTTCAAAAATCTGCATTGCCTCTCGCTTCTCAATACTGGGAGCGTCTAGGATCTCCCGTATGTCCCTTGAATACTGTTCCGGGTTTTCGACTGCAGCGGCTTTGGCCAGTTGGTCCGCCTTCCAGTTTTCGGTTCTGGGAACGTGAACTAGGGTTAGTTTATCGAAACCCTAGGCGGCGTACCTTGCCTTTTCCAAGTACTTGGCTAATAGGGGGTTGTTCGTCTCAAAGCCTCCGTTAACCTAGTTAACGACTAGCTCGGAGTAGCTGTAAGCTGCCAATCTCTTAGCAGAGCACTCCTTGGTTAACCGTAAATTGGCTAACAGGGTCTCGTACTCGGCAACGTTATTGGTTGTCGAAAAATTGAGCTTGAGGGAGTATTTCACCTCAAACCCGTCGGAGGTCGTAAGGACCACTCTAGCTCCACTGCCTGTGTCCGTAGATGATCCGTCCACATGGAGTATCTATTCTGAAATTCTGACAATTAATTCCGCGCTTTCTTCGGGCTGTTCCTCGAGTATTGGGGTTGTAGTCTCGACAATAAAATCAGCCAGCGTCTGTGCTTTCACAGCAGGCCTGGGCTGAAATTCGACGTCGAACTCGCCCAACTCGATAGCCTATTTTACCAATCGTCCAGAAACGTCGGGCTTCTGAAGGATGTTTTCCAGCGGTTGGTCCGTAAGGACCACTATCCGATGGGCCTGAAAGTACGACCTTAACTTCCACATGGAGAATATCAGCGCCAAGGCTAATTTTTCTGCGCGCGAGTAACGGGTCTCTTGATCGGTCAACGTTTTACTCACGTAGTAGACCGGCCGCTGGGCGTCAGGGTCCTGGCGCAGGAGGACAGAACTCAGGGACGCCTCCGACACTGCCACGTAAAGATATAGCTCCTCTCCGCCCTTGGGTGACACCAACAACGGCGGACTGGCCAAATACCGTTCCAGTTCATCGACAGTGGTTTGGCATTCCGTAGTCCATTGGAACCCGTTGGTTTTTGTTCATCTAAGGGCTTTAAAGAAGGGCTGGTACTTGTCACCGGACTTCGCAAGGAAGCGGGACAGTGCTGTCAGCTGTCTAGTTAGTCGCTGGACGTCCTTTACGTTCCGGGGCGGAGCCATGTCAGCGAGCGCCTTGATCTTCTCTGGGTTTGCCTCAATCCCCCGTTGGGAGACGATGAAACCTAGGAATTTTCCGGAGGCCACTCCGAAGATACATTTAGCTGGATTCAGCTTCCTGTGATTCTTACGGAGCATCTCAAATGACTCTTCCAGGTCACGGATGTGGTCGCCGGTGACCTTGTTCTTGACGAGCACATCGTCAACGTTGACCTCCATGTTGCGACCAATTTGTTTTTCGAATATTTTGTTAACTAAGCGTTGGTAGGTCGCTCCAATATTTTTGAGTCCAAAAGGTATTACTTTATAATAGTAGGTGCCCTGATTGGTCATGAAAGAGGTGTGCTCCTCGTCCTTCGGACTCATCCGGATCTGGATGTAACCCGAATAGGCATCCATGAAACTTTGCAGCTCATTTCTGACTGTTGAGTCAACCAGTAGGTCGATCCTGGGCAAGGAAAAGCTGTCCTTTGGATAGGCCTTGTTAACGTCGGTAAAATCGACGCACATCCGCCATTTTCCGTTACTTTTCTTTACTAAGACGATATTAGAGAGCCAGTCCGAGTATTGGACTTCCGTAATGAAGCCTGCGTCCAGCAGCTTTTTGACCTCCTCACGGATGGCGATTAGTTTTTCAACGGAGTGGTTCCTCCGCTTCTGCCTGACGGGCTTTCGGCTGGAGTCAAGTCCCAATTTATGGATCATTATCTTCGCGGGGATTCCAGGCATGTCTGTTGGAGTCAATGCAAAAAGATCAGCGTTCCTTCGCAGGAATGCAACCAATTCATCGCGCAGTGGTCTCATAAGTGAGTCGTTGATCTGTACACACTTATCTGGCTCTTCTGGGTCCAGTAGGATTAGATCCGTGGCTTCACTGGACTGCGCTTGCTGAAGAGTTGTTTTATCCCAATGGTCGTGTTTCTCAATTGTTCTAGTGCTACCGCTTGGAGCAATTTGCGATATGTAACAGGTTTGTCTGGTAACCTGGTCGCCCAGCACCTCCCCGACACCGTAGGGCGTTGGAAACTTCATTTTGAGGTGTAGAATCGAAGTGACCGCCCCGAACGCTGTTAAGCATGGTCTGCTCAGTATGGCGTTATATACTGAGGGTAGGTCGATCACCGAAAGGTGAGCGTTCGACTTATTATTTTTGGATACGTACCCAAGTTTACTTCCAACTGGATAGTCCCTTATATGGGCACTGGCTCGTTGTTGAGGCCGTATAATGGGCATTCGGCAGGTTTTAGCTGATTCTTTTTTAAGCCTAATCTGAAGAAAGTATCGAAGTAAAGCAAATCTCAAGAACTTCCATTATTAATAAATATTCGCTTTGGTTGGTAGTCTATACTACTGTCCGAAACGAGCGCGGATACAACGAGGGGATCAGCATGGGGGGACACTATATGGGCTAAGTCATTATCATTAAAACAGACACTGTTGTTGCCGTGCGCTGTTTCTTCTTCCCAGCCTATTATTTCTCGCCTCCAGATAGGTTTTTAGCAGGTCGGGTGGTAACCATGTTAATCGCCCCTACTGCAACCCAATTTCGGGGAGGAGTTTGCTCCTGCCCCTCTCCGCCAGCTGCTCCAGAGCTCTGTCCAGGACCCCTGACAAATTTGGTGATGTGACCTCTATGAATCAACTCCTCGATCTTCCTCTGCAGTGTCTTACAGTCCTCAGCTGTATGGCCTGCAGAGCGATAGAAGTCGCAGTACTTTGATTGATTTTCAGAGTCCTTCTTTAGTAGTTTTCGCCACTTTAGGAATTTTTCTCCGTGGATCTGCATGAGGACGTTTGAGCATGTGTCCATCAGAGGTGTGAAACCGGTGGGCCCGTAGTCTCTGCGTTCTGGGGGTCCAGTCCAGCATTGCTTCTCGCGGGAGTGATCCCCGCCGCTGTACTTCTTCTTCCCTTCTCCAGGGAACGATCGAGGCTGATTCGTCCGTTCTGGACGTTTGGCTTCGTTGGCCTCTTCTGCTGCAGCGTAGGCTCGGGTGATGGATTCCGCTTCTCAGAAGGTCTGAGGATTTTTGTAGGCCTGGTGTTTAAAAAAGTCACCGTATGTCAGCGTAGAGATGAAACTGCCCAACTTCATCTCCTCTTTAATCCGAGGAATCCGTCTGGCTTTTGCCACCAAACGATCCAGGAATCGCCGTGGGTTCTCTCCTGGTTTCTACTTAATGTGGGAGAGATGTCACGGCTGCTTCTCTTCCTGTCGGCTCGAGGCATATTGAGCAAGGAAGAGATCCGTGAGCTCACAAAAGCTGCTAATGGTACCTGAAGGGAGGTGATGGAACCAGATTCAGGCATCTCCCTTCAGCGTGAGTGGAAAACAGTGATACATCGCTGAGTCTTCCAAACATTATAGACTCAGATGGGTGCGGGAGTGATCGAGGTGGTTAACCGGATCACTACTTCCATCGTATATGTCAAGGGAAGGCATCATGAACTTCATAGGCAGTGGATGGCTCAGGATTTCCGCTGTGAAAGGAGATTGGTCAAAGTCGATGGCACGCTCATCATCTTGGAAAACACGGTTCCAGATTTTATCCACTTGCGGATTTGTGTGAGTGGCGTTTGCTGATCTTTTGGAGTTGAGGTAAACCCTCAACTCCATTTTATCCCTGGAGGGTTCAGCAGCCGGTTGGCTACTGCCTCCAGCGGACCTGACAGTCCTGGAGGCTCGCTCTTGGTCCACGTTCCCTTTTTCAGCCCGAGAGTATCGAGAATTTCTTCTCTCCGGACTCTCTCGCGGAGATGTGCTCCCGGAGCGTTCTTCAGACCTGTTCTGGCCACGAACGCGGGAAGAGGCTGGAACTGGATTGTTTTGGGATCTCTCAGGCCTCTTGTCTGGCTTCTTTTTCCTCTGGCCACCCTTTTTAGTGGCTGGTGCGGGGACAACTGCTTGTGGAGCCGCCTGCAGTTACTGCTTGTTCTGAGTGCAAAGTATCTGGAGTAGACGATTGTTGGTTTGCATCTACTCCATCAGCTGCTGGAAGTAGGGCGCTGGTACTCCTCCCATTGTCCTGTTGACCGCAGCACCAGCAGTGTGGTCTTGGTCGGGATTGGTGACGTCTCTAGTTGGATCGCAAGCTTGAGCTCTCGTGTTCACCATTGCAAGTACAGAATCAGACAATGAAAGAGTGCGTTGTGCGAATTTGTGGTTCACTTTTGTAAGCGCTTCCCACAGATGGCGTCAATGATGCGTCCTTGCATTCGAACTTCGAACAGATTCGAGCTGATCCGCTTTTTGTGGTTCCGGCACCGTTCTCTGAGTTTGGATCTTGCACACTACTAAAAAGAACAGGAGGTCAGCGTGTCGGCAGAAAGTTATCCTACCGAAAATACTCCGACGCTCAAGTCAGTAAACAGCCTTCGAAATACAAGAATGTTTCTAAAACTGAGAATTGTGAAAGAGAGAGAGTGTGTGTATTTTCAGATTAAAGAGAGACAAATCTGTCTTCTTGAATCTGGAAGGTGGGGAGGTAGTAAACGACTGTGAGAGGCGCGTTTGTATGCCTTAGGTTTTTGAGTGACAGCAGAAAAAAATGGTGAAGTGTCGTTGCGGGCGTTGTATTAGTAATAGCTTGCGTGAGTAGCCTGAGTAAGAGTTTGCGTAGTGGAAAGCGTTAACAATTGAGAGCGTAAGAAACTGAGAGCCTACCTGGAATAAGAATTCCAATGCTTACTTATGGTTGAGCGGGCGATCTTCCTCCGTTGGAAGAAGTGATCCCCCGTGTGATTCTTGGTTGGCTTGCCTTTCAGAATTGATACAAGTTGCCAAAAGGATCGAAATAGTTTCCTTTCGCGGCGGTCAACGGCTTTCCAAATTGTTTACTTTCCTTCTTTATTTTTACCGTTGGAGTGTCCCAATGGGCAAGATATTGAAAAAATCTGGCGCATTCCTTATGAAAAAGGCGCCGATTTTGTCAATATTCGTTCTGGGAACCAGCAGAGATCATGAAAATTGTTAGGGGAGCCGTTGTTGGCCGCCTGATGGATCGTGGGCTTAAGTGAGCCTGGCCCGTAAAAGCCTTTTATTTTTTGCCTGTTACTACAGTGATTCCCGTCAACGTTCGAGTTGACCGTCTGTACGGGCGTTAGCTGTCTTTCGGAGTCCAGACGGTCAACGATGGCGTTGATCGTCTTGGGACTTCGCGTCTTGTTGGTCCGTTTTTACGTTGACCGTCTGGCAAACCTTTTGAGCCTCCGTTGACCATGGGTCAGCCCATATTCCGGAGCACCCATCAGATCTGTATTTTAGTAATATGATGACGTGACATTTTGGATCCTATGGTTAGATTATATTATTTATATTTTGGCCAGTCGAGATATCGATATAAAATTTACGTCTATGAATTATTGGATTCATTATTTATTCATAATTAATCTCTTTAATTGTTAATAATGGAATCGAATTTTGGGACGTGACATTGGTAATCTA
>JAODPA010126801.1:0-17351 GCA_025585075.1 Nepenthes mirabilis
AGATCAAAATTTTTAAGTCATAATGGGAATTTCAAATACAAATTAATGATAGAATTAAAAATCGTAATTGTTATGTACCATAAATTTCAATTGTTATATGGATAAAGGGTCGCGAATCTAATCGGATAACCCTTGAAATCAACCGTGCGGAGCGGTTAAACGATTTTTTCTTCTCGGGTTGGGTTTATTGGACTCATCACTAACCCCCCATACCGGGTAGTTTAAAATTTTTAACCCCCAACATACTTTTAATGGGATACCGCCTGCCATGCCAGCTATCCATTGGAGACAGTTCAGTAAACAATTAAAACCGCCTACCATTCTATAAATATTCTTTTGATCTCGTCCAGTAGGGGGCTTGGGAGAAAGGAGGCGGATATGGGATGTTTTCAGAGGGAAGAGGCTAAAGAAGGAAGAGAAGAAAAAAGGGAAAAGAGACTCAGATGACACTGCCCCTTAAGTCTTTCCAAAATCTCTCTCTCCCTTAAGTGTCTGACTATCCTTCAAAAACACTCGGCCACTTAAGACGCCCCTCTACGAGGGCTTCTGAGACGCCTCACGCTAGGTGCACCTCCAAGTCGTCCATATTTCGGACACACCTAAACGATCAACCCACTATTATATGCATCCTCCATGCATCTTTCTACACTCTTATAAAAATATCTAATTTATACTCTTATAAAAATATCTAATTTGAGAGTCAGAGAGTTTACGATGAAAGTAATTTTCGCCATTATCTGACCTCTCGTTCTTAATTGTGTTGCGTAGGGTTTAAATTCAAAATTATGAAAATCGGATCTGCATCAAATCAATCCGGCGTAAATGATCAGATTTGCGGCCTTCTAATCTATAGGACAACTCGAATTCATGGTACGCAACAGTGATAAATTCTAACAAATTTAATATTTATTTTTCTAAATTATGGTCACAAGCCCCCGTAGCATATGACTTTTATATCTATAGGCCATTCATGAAAAAACGTCGCAGCTAATATCGAAAAATAGGAAATAAATGGATAGCATATCATAGCAACACTATGACATATATAATTACAATAACCGATAAAATATAATTTAAACCAACAATGAACACGTATATACAGAAATGATTATTACTTAACTGCGCATTATTGACAATAAGACGCAGATCGCCACCAATTAATTTGATTTTAAACTAAGAAGGCATGAAAGCGGAAGTCCGATTCTGCCTCTGAATTCTTGCTGGTCTGTGCACCCTGCAAATTACACGAGAATGAGAATGAGAGTGAAAGAAAGTTTCCCAGAGAAAATGATCGTACCGCAATAAATTTTCCCAGCCCCCCTAAGCAATGGAAAATTCAAACCATCAGGGAGCAATCTCCACCGGATACCGATCGATGCAGTCGAACCAGGGGCTCGTCGCCGACGGCTTGATATTCCTCAGCGCTTGCCAAACCGCACTGTTACACTTGAAACCGCTTCCAAATGCAATCTGCCAAACTCTCTGCCCTCTACTCATCCTCCCTTTCGCCTCCGTGTATGCCAATTCGTACCAAATCGAGCTCGACGACGTGTTTCCAAACCGGTGGAGAGTCATCCTCGACGGCTCTACGTGCTCCGGCGACAGCTGCAGGTTCTTCTCCAGCTCATCGATCACCGCCCTGCCCCCGGCGTGGATGCAGAAATGCTCGAACGCTAGCTTAAAATCCGGTATGTACGGCTTAAACCTTACGTTCAGCAATTTCCTAGCGACGAGGGTGGCGAAGAACAGCAACTGCTCGCTGATTGGCAGCACGAGGGGGCCAAGTGTGGTAATGTTGGTCTTCAGGGCATCGCCGGCGATGGACATTAAGTCCTTGGACAAAGAAACGCCGGTCTTCCCGGCCTCGTCCTGCTCCTGGTAGACGCACCGAAAGGCCTTATCGTCGGCCCCGCGATGAGTTCTCACCACGTGGACGAGCTTGTACTTGGCCCGCCTACGGTCGGCAGGTCTATTGGACAGGAGAACGGCGGCGGCGCCGACGCGGAATAGGCAGTTGGGGATGAGCATCGATTTTTTGTTCCCAGAATACCAGTTCTGCGTGATGTTCTCGGTGCTGACGACGACGGCGTACGTATTGCAGTGAACCTGGAGCAAATCTTTCGCAAGATCAATGGCGATTACACCGGCGCTGCATCCCATACCTCCGAGATTGAAGCTTTGAATATTTCCCCTCAGCTTGTACTTATTTACAATCATGGAGGAAAGAGATGGCGTCGGATTGAATAAGCTACAATTCACGATGAGGATGCCGATGTCCTTGGGCCTTATGCTGGTACTGGCGAAGAGAACATCGAGAGCGCCGAACATGACTTGCTCGGCCTCTTCACGCGCCGCCTGCATCGACGACCGGGGAGGAAGGAAGTGCATTGCCTCGGGGACGACGGTCTCCTCTCCGAGTCCGGATCTTTCTAGAATCTTGCGCTGGAAGTCTAGGGAGGACTCGTCGAAGTCTCCGGTGAGTCTAGAATGTTCGATGAAGCTTTGGAATTTGACCTGCAGGTGGGAGGGAGGGCGGTAGCAGCTGTAGTCTAGGAGGTATACGGATCTGGGTCGGGTCATGAAAAAGACGGTGGATCCGAATGCGAGTATAGTAGAGAAAATGATGACGCTAACTAGGTTGTACTGGAGATGGAGCCAAAGGTGGTAAACGTCGTCGTAATTCATCTGGGAGATTTGGACGCCAATAATTGACATTAAAGGAACGAGGCATAGAGCCAGTAGGTGGGTCATTAGGTAATGGTACCCGAGCTTCACGTACTTGATATTCACGCTCTGGAGGAAGTCCGGCAGTCTACGGGCTTGTTGGAACTGAACCCCGCCTCCGCCGCCCGCCGGATCCTGGGATCCTCCGGACGCGGCAGCGTTGGTGGTTTTGGGTTGGCTTTGGGACATGGATGTATGCAAGAGGCTTAATGAGTGATCAATCGAAGCGATGAACGCCTTGATACTCTGACGGGAGGGTACCCAGAGTTGTATTAATACGAGAAGAATTCAGGAAGATGGAGCCTTGAGGAAGAGAAAGTGAGAGAGAGCACGTGACGGGGGACGGATGTGAGTAGAACAGTGATGGTGATGAATGATAATGGTAATAAATTCAAAGACGAAGATGACTGCTACGGTTGGGTGAACGTTTCAATTGGGTAGATACAACAAATACAATGGATGCGGAGAAGGCATATCAATGGAGATTTTGGACTTTGATATTATCTTTGATGTATTATAAATCCAAACTTCGATCGAGTTCGGATCGAGTTGTCCATCGGATTTCGATCTTCACCTACTGAGTTTAGGATTCTACACACCACAACATAAAAAAGAGGTCAGGTGACGGCGGAATTTGGTCCCACGAAAAATACTCCGACGCTCAAGTCAGTATAGAATCTTTTGAGGTCAAGAAGGTAAAATATAGTAAATACAAAGATGAATACTTGGAGTATATTTAGGAAAGTAGGTGGGAGATGTACTTGTTGAAAGAGTGGCTTAGATTATAGAAGTTTGTGAAAAGCAGTTTCTTCGAATACTCAACCCGTAGGAGACTAGTAGCAGAGAAAAGAGGAGCGAGTGTTGGAAAGCTTAAGAGCATAAAGAACTTTCGTAAGCTTTAATTTGCTAGAGGGCATTTAGCAGGTAAAAGAGATCGTGCCTGCGGAGTGAATCTCCATGGCCTTTTATAGTCATGGTCCTCCGCTGCCTTTCTTACGTAGCAAAGCAGGATGCCCACCATCTGTGGGGGTAGTTTCCTTTCCTATGCGGATGCGAGCGCCATTCTTGGTCGCAACGATTAAAAAGGCAAATTCATTTTCTTCTGCGCATGGTAACCGTTAGAGTTTCCTTTGTGGATTGCGCGTCGATTCGTGCGCCTTTTTTCTAAGATATGTTCTGAATGGAAAGTTGTCGTTACAATAGAGATTGCCTTTCTCAGAGGTGTGGAGAATCAGGGTAGATGGCTGTAGAGGCATGGGGAAGCGAGTGTGGAATGATTTAGACATGGGCCGCAACCGACCTAACTGCTACTTCTTTAATCAACGAAATGGTTGACCATCCCGGGCACAAATGGGTCGTTTTTACATTTGGGTCACTTGCTCCTTTTGGGCGGGCCTACTATCGGCGTCCCCATTACTAGCGCTCCATACTGGTGGCCTGGGACTCTGCCCTCTGACATGTTCACGATAGGATACATCTGACTGTATTCTAGATCTAAGGTTTCGAACGGGTCTGTTGGCTGTTGCACCTGAATCCGGAGAGAAAAGGTATATTGACCGGATCGTTGACCGCAATGCTTGAATTCAGAGAATTGAGCTGAACAAGAGTTAACCGGATTCATTGACCGCAACATTAGAATTCGAAGAACTGAGCTGAAAGTAATTTTGATCAGACTCGTTGACCTGACGTGATAATCCGAAGAATTGAGCTAAAAGGAATATTGACCAGATTCATTAACCGCCGCAAGATAATCCGAAGAATTGAGCTGAAGAGGATGTTGATCAGATTCGTTAACCATAACGTGATAATCCAGAGAACTGAGCTGAAGAGAATATTGACCAAATTCGTTGACCGCAATATTAGAATCCGAAAAATGGTGTGAGTTGAGAATGGCGCCGAGCAATCGAAGGGCTACAGAGTCGTTTCAAGGCTCTGAGTTGCCCATTGCACTCCGCCACATGTCGTCATGCAGATTTAAACATATACGTGGTTTATATATAGCCAAGTGTGGAAGATTTGAACTTATACGTGGTTTATATAAAGCTTGTTGCACTCTGCCACGTATCGTCATGCAGTAGATTTACAATCCTTGTAATTAATTCCTCAGAGGATTCAATTTGAAAGCGCCCTCTCAGGAATCAACACATGTCCGTTATGATTGCCACACTTTTCTTCCAAAAATTCTAAATCTTCATTCCTCCTCCTACTCTATTCTAATGACTCCTTCAATTACCGAAATTTACTCAGTCATTTCTGCTGGTGAGGAGAGGGAGTTATACGTTGAGTTTAACATCTCTTCACACATTGTTTTTTCGATGCCTAGCAAGCTCGATAGGGCATGCTCTCCTCCATCCAGCTCACAGTATACGAGGCACACCTGTGGAGTAGGCTTCACCTCCCTATTCCAAAGGAGCTACTATGCATCCTCACGGAGTTCGGTGTTCCCATCGTAAAACTTCACGTAAACGCCATACGTTATCTGTGTTCGCTGTGCACATTCCTTTGCCACCATTCACGGATGCTGACGATGGAGGCCATCAGGGTCATGTTTCGGTTCATCCAGAGTGGTGACCGGATTTTATTATCTCTCCGGTGTAATGTCCCAGTTTTCACATATAATAATAAATGTCATATAATCAAGATTTAAATTAATAAATTTATGAGAGAAATATTAAAAAGTCATCATGGTCAAGGGATTATTTATTAAGGACAAGAATAGTTGACCAGCAGAAATACAAAACAGAGAAGAAATGCCCAGTAAAATACCCGTTGACCGGCCAAAATAGAAAGCGTTACAAATTACTCAGCCTAGAAGAACCGGCTGCTTCTACCGCCAATGGAAGGCAAAGTTGCATAAGCAACTGAGAGAAAGCCGTGACTTCAGCCAAACAGCCGACGACTTAAGGCACAAAGGCCGGCTGTCTTATGGCCCAAACACCCTGTCAACGCAATGCTGACCAGTTGAGGCAGCAAATAACCGACATACCTGTGAAGGAAATGACTGATATGCCCGGGTGAGAAATGATCAGTATGCTTGTGGAGAGAAATGGCCGGTATACTTGAGAGAGAGATAACTGGAATAAATTTTAAGGAGATATTCACCGGTTTGTGAAATGCCTGATTGCCAAAATACCTGGTCAACGCGTTGACCGGATAAAATGGCAAAAAGGTCGATTTGCACTAATAACCAGTATGAATGAGTGGCAAGTGGACCGGAATAAGAAAAACGTGGACCGGCCAAATTGATAATTATTTCAAAAACCATTTTCGTACAGGATTGAATGAAATTTTGGAAACGTTTTCCGGAGACCATTTCCGGATCGGGTTGGATGAATTTCCGAAGATGTTTTCTGGAGAGGTTTGAGTAGTTTTCAGAGAAGATTAAGGTGCTTGCCAAAGAGGATTTCCAGAGAAGTTGGGGTAAGTTTTCGGAGTGGATTGAGGCGTTTAGAGAAGATTTTCATAGACCATGAGTTGACCAGGAATAAGGGAGCGTTGACTGGCCCAGATGACAAGTTTTTCAAAGACAACGATTTTCGGAGATCATAATTTTGGAGACCATGATTTCTGGAGACGATAATTTTGAAGATCATGATTTTCAGAGACGATAATTTTCGGAGACGATAATTCAAAGACCATGATTTCAGGAGATAATGATTCCGGAGACGACAATTCCAGAGATGATAACTTTCGGAGACAATAATTTTGGAGACGATGATTTTCGGAGACGATAATTTCGAGACCATGATTCTGGAGATGAGAATTTTTGGAGGTGATAATTTCAGAGACCATGTCAAAGATGATGATTTTGGAGATGATAATTTTCGGAGACAATTAAGTAAGTTTTCGAAGACGATTAAATGTGAAGAAGATTAAGTGAATTCCCATAGAGGAAATTAAGAGTGAATTTCCAAGAGAAGATTTAGAAAAAATCTTGAGATGATTTTCAAAGAAGATTAAGTAAATATCTATGGATAATTTTCGGAGACAATAGAGTAAATTTTTTGAAATAAAATCCGAAGAAGACTGAGGAAATTTCTGGAGATGGAGTGTCCAATTAGAATGGGTAAACTGCTTCCACCTGTTCGAATTCTCTAAAATAATCTGAAATTTTCTAGAAGAAAAAATAAGAGAAAAATATTTAAAATAGATGACCCACTCCGCTAACTTTCTAGAAAGGAATATAGAGTAAGAAAAGAAGTACGAAGTAATTAACTTGCCCCCATCTACTACCAACAATCCTATTGTCTATAAATACAGAGTTTGAGGTTTAGGATAGAAGTTGGGGCAATTTGTTAGTAAAGTATGAGGAAAAGAAGAGTTTCATACTAGATCTAAGTCAGAGGGTTCAAGGATCGAATTCCAAGCGAGTATACCTTATGTTTTTACTAATTCATGTTTTTAATCTGTTAAGCATTACCGTTATCATGCTCTATTTGTTAAGTTTCTATGTGAAACATACCATGATAATTGCCTTTTGCGTGTTATTGTCATTATAAATTTATGAATGCATCATCGAAGAACTTCAACTATTTGCATCATGGAAGAACTCCGATTATTTGTTTATTTGCATGAAGTCTATTTATTGCATATTTGCATGAAGTTCGGATACTTGCTTATCTATAGAAGTCCGATCATGAGTATGTTTAAGAGAAGTCCGGCCATTTGCATGTCAAAGATGTCCAGCTATTTATATTGTTGAGTAACTTCAACTATTGTGCGTTTAAAGAACATCAGTTACATGCATCAATAAAGAACTGCGGTCTTTTGTATATTTAAGAATTTCGGACCACTGTGCATTGAGAACTTGGGATACATTGCTTTCTGATTTTGGACGCTCATGGTTTATGAAAATGAATTTGACGGCCAAGTAGCTATAGGGCTTAAATGTAGTCGTTTGTTAATCAAGAGTTATGGACTTTAAATGTAACAGTTTTGTTGATCAAGAATTACGGACAGTAAATATAGCGGTTTTAGATGGCCGAGAGTTGCAGCCCTTAAATGTAGTGATTTTGTTAGTCAAGAGCCATGGACGTTAAACGTAGCCATTTTGGATGGTTGAGAGTTGCAGGCCTTAAATGTAGTCGATTTTTTACGAAAATTGGCTTTGAAAAAGAAACATGCTTTGGAAACCAATTTATTTGCATGAAAAGGATTTCGGCACATTTTTATGACATTAACTCTTGCCACATTTTATAATTTGCATGCATAAATACCTTCATTAGGTTTTGTCTGTTTCTACCCTGATTTTGATTATGCATGGCTTTTATTATGGGTACCTTGTTGGGCTTTCAGCTTACTCTCATTCTATTTTCTTTCAGATGATGATGAATTTATATCAGACGAAAAAAATGAAATCTGATAGACTTGCTAGGGAGAAGACTAATCAGCAATTAAGTAGCAGTGCATGAGTGATATCGATGTAAATCTCTTTTGGTTTTTTTGAAAAATTTTGTAAAACGATTCTATTATATTAATTAATGAGTAAATTATGTTCTTGCGCTAAAATTTTTATGGTTTGTGAAATTTGGTCTTTAGTGGCATTTCACTTGTCTTTTGTTTCGTGTAATAGCCGACCAACCTAGTTTTCTTGTCGGTCAAGATAATGTTGACTAAGAACCTTAGCCGGCCAGTTTGATGGCCAACTTGAGAAGTTTGGCCCTTGACCCTATACAATAACAAAAGAAAAAAGAAAGAAAATAAAAGTATGAAATCGACCAACCTAATTAATCAGGTTGATTCAAAAGCTCCGACCTTACACGATCCTATGCTCGCGATGTAAAATAAAAAAAAACTTTAAGTCGACCCATATAAGTATATATACACATATATACCTTTTGACCATAGTATATTTAATACGGTATAAGTACGATAATTTGATGGAGGTCATATATGAGGAAAATGTGGCCGGTCCGTCACACCCAGGAGCTGCGCATCAGCAGCACGATCTACTATTCGGTCAAGAATTTGAAGGACCGTTTCTTCTTCATTCATGTAGCTGACGGTTGGCTCTTATCCAGGGATTGGGGTAAGGTCCCTCGAGAGTTCGCTGAGAAGCCCACCAAAAAAGAGGTGGAGGCAGTCGAGCCACTACTGCAATTGGTGAGGGTGCATCTCTCCAAGTTCAGGAGGGACCACCTAGTGTCCAGGGCGAAGGTTAGGAGAGCACGTTGGGGTCTCCCTTCACCTATCCAAAAGTTAAAGGCTCCGCTGACGGCTTCGCAGCTCAGCCCAAGAAAAAGGCTGGCGCTCTCATGATAGGCGATCCACCCAGTAGCCCTAGGAAGAAGAGAGTTGCGCTAACTAAGCCTTCTTCCTCGTCTTCTACTGAGCCGAACTACCGAATGGTCGGGCAACTTGCTGGAGTTGGAGAGCGCTCAAGGGTTGAGGCTTCTGTGGCTGACTTTGGAGCCATCAAGAGTGTCACCATTGGAGGTGCTGGCGCAAGCCATCACTGCCGAGTGACTTGGCGACCCAAGCCGTGCCAGTGGAGTTGTTGCTTAAAGCCGCCGGATTGGAGGAATGAATCGCTGAGCTAGATGCTCGGTCGGTGGAACTGGTTGTCGGAGAACTTGCTGAAGCGGCTGATGTTATTGCAGAGTTGGCTCAAGAGGCCGCTACCCCACGCCTCTCGGTGGGCACGCCGGAGGAGTTACCACCGCCTAGGCCTGAGTCACAGGGCCCATCTGGAAGGAAGAAATGCAAAGTTTTTCCAGTAACTTCTTTAAAACTATGCTTCTCCCTTTTCTTCTTTCTCCACTATTGTAACCTAATCTTCTTCTCTTTCTTGCAGCAAGAGAAAATCGTAAGCATAGTGGTGAAGAGACTACGCTTGTGGGAGGTGGTGATTGAAGACAGGGAGGAAGAGATCTTCCAGTTAGGGGAGCAGTTGAGCCAGATAAGTGCTCAAGTTTGACAGCTCTAAGAGGAGGAGGTCCTCCGGTCAGAGCTATCTGAGTTGAGGGCACAGTCAACTGGGCTGGAAGAGAGGGCTGCTCGGGCAAAAAGTCTCACGGGTGAGCTTCAGGTTAAGACAGTCATGCTTGAAAACGAGTTGTCCACCCTTCGGCGTCCTCAAGAGGTCACTCAAACACTATCGGCTAGGCTCTGGGAATGGGCCAACATCTGTTACCAAATTGTCAAGGTTGTAGATCCCAACTTTCCTACTGACATCCTTGACCCCACGAACCGTGGTGCCCAGTGGCGTGAAGACCTGGTTGACTTTGCTCGGGGCGACAGGGGTCTCTCCGCATTCTCCTGGGAGTTCTGCCACTTAGTTGGGATTTTTTATACCATTTGTACTTCATTGTACTTGTAAATGAAGTATTATTAATAAAATACTTATTTCGTTGACATATCGAATTCCCTAACTTCACCCGACTTTCTTTTTCGTCATTTCCTTTTACGCTGGTTGGCCGGCTTTTTGTACTTCGTGCGGGATGACCGGTTGTCTCGTAACATTAATCGTCACAGTCTGACTACTCAGAGACGTGCATTGTGCTTCAAGATGGACCTAAGTCCTTGAAGAGATATCAAGGTAAGTCCTGATATTGTATCAAGCTGTTTTTATATTCGAACACGCTTTTGTTTAACAAGTTAAGCTTTTGTATTACGTAGCGCTACCCATTTTATGATTATGGGCGGCCATCCTTCAGTCGGAGCATCTATTTTTTTTTACACTTTGCCCTAATTTGTCGACCGTTGTAGATTGACTGTGTTATCTCCAATTGGAAGAGGTTGTCACGCGTGCCGTTTAAACCCCTTAATGCTTGGTATTAGACCACAAATGGACCATTTAGGATGAAACCAATATTTAATTCAATCGTTTACGGACCGCTTGGATGACTAATATTTAATTTGACCGCTTACAGACTACTTGGATGACCAAGATTTGATGGTGAGCGAGTGAAGACCAGCCCAATTTAGGGGTTGTCTAGGCCATTTATTTTGTACAATCTATAAGTAAGTATTCACAAGGAAATAAAAAGAAAGAGAAGAAAAGCATAGAACAATGTGCTGATGAAAAATAATATCTTTCATTAATCATAATGTATATTACAAGTATGCTTCAGATCACACAAATAACTTACCAGGGTCTTCATTGAAAGTAGCGTTTCAGGTGAATTGTATTCCACGTCCGCAGGACTAACTTGTCATTTTTTTGGTTCAGAGTTTATATGCTTCATTCTGTAGAACGATTGAGACAATGAACAACCTTCCCAATTCAGGAAAAGCTTGTTTTAGTTGGTTGTTTTACCCGTGGCCTTTATGCTTCATAAGACCAAATCTCCAACTTCGAATTGCCGCGCTTTCACTTTCTTATTGTAATAAAGAGCGATTCGTTGTTGGTAGGCGACTATCCGCATCCTGGCTACGTCGCGGATTTCCCCCAACAAGCCTAGATATTCTCGAATCTTTTGGGAGTTGCCAAGTGGATCGAAGGCTTCGACTGTAAGACTGATGAGCCCAATCTCAACCGGTATCACAGCCTTAATCCCATAACAAAGGTTGAAAGATGTCTCGCAAGTTGATTTCTTCGGAGTTGTCCAGCATAATTATAACACAAGGGGTAGTTCGTCGACTCGTGAGTCCCATGCGTCCTCCAACTTGGTCTTAAGACTGTGCAGTAGCGTCCGATTGATAATATCCACCAACCCATTCGCCTAGGAGTATGCTATCGAAATGTGAACCAATCTAATACGCAGATTGGTGCAATACTTTGTGAAGCATTTTTCTAAAAATTGGGTTCCATTGTCAGCCATGACAACCTCAAAAATGCCAAATTTGCTCATTATGTTCTGATGGACAAATTCTAGGGAGTTGTGCTTGGTGATCTTGGCCAGTGAGGCAGCTTTAATCTATTTGATGAAGTAGTCTATATTCGCGATGATGAACTTTTTCTGTCTGGTTGCAATGAAAAATCGGGCGAGAATATCGAGCCCTCATTTCGCGAAAGGCCAACGAGCTTGGAGGGATCCCAGCTCTGGGGACAACTGGTGGAGAAGATTGCCAGGCAGTTGACAATTCTCACACTTTTTCAGAAACTCTAGGGCGTCATTCCTCATTGTTGGCCAGTAATGTCCCTGGTGCTTGACTTTGAATGCCAAATTCTTACCACCAATGTATGATCCACATATCTTGAGATGGATTTCACTTATAGCGCAATCGGCCTCCTCTGGGGTAAGACACCGAAGGTACGGAGTTGAGTATCCTCGGTGATACAGCCTTCCGTTGACTATGGTATACCGATCGTCCGTCTTTTTGATCTGCTTAATCTCGTCCACGTTCTCCGGCAATATTCCGTCTACTAGATACCTCCAATACGACATCATTCAGTTTTCGTCGTCGGAGACTTGCATTGCTTCCTATTCCTTTATGTTAAAAGTGCTCAAAACTTTCACCATATCCCTCAAATACTGTTCTTGATTTTCAACCGCCGCCACTCTAATGAACTGGTTGGCATTCCAGTTCTTAGTCCTGGGGATATGGACTAGGTTTAGTTTATCAAATTTTCAGATCGTGTCCTTTGCCTTAGCTAGGTATATAGCTAAGAGAGGGTTGCATGCCTTGAAGCTTCCATTGATCTGGTTAATGACTAACTCTAAGTTGTTGTAGACAGTTAGTCACTTAGCTGAGCACTCCTTAACTAGTCGCAATCCGGCTAACACTGTTGGGGGTGGCCGAAAAATCGATATTCGGGAAGTATTTCATCTCAAACCAGTCTGGGGTCCTCAGGACCACTTCGGCACCACTACCAGAGTTAGTTGACAAACCGTCCACGTTGAGGCCTGCCCCTTGTTGGCTAGCCTGAGCCAAAATTCGATATCAAACTCTCCCAACCCGATGGTCCACTTAACTAGTTGTCCAAAAATATTAGGTTTCTAGAAGATACCTTCGAACGGTTGGTCGGTTAGGACGACCACATGATGAGTCTGGAAATAGGGTCTCAACTTTTGGGCCGAGAAGACATGTGCAAAAGTGAGCTTCTCGGTGCGTGGGTAGTGTGTCTCTGTACCGGTCAACTTTTTGCTCACGTAGTAGACCGGCTGCTACGTGTCAGAATCCTGGCGTATCATAAAAGAGTTAAGAGCCGCTTCTAGGACTGGCTAGGTATTACTTCAGCTCGTCTAGGACAGCCTAGCACTCTGTCGTCCGCTAAAATCCCTTTACTTTCGTTCCCCTCAGAACCTCAAAGAAGGGCTGATACTTGTCTCCCGACTTTGCCAAAAAGCGGGACAGCACTGACAACCTTTCGATTAGCCTCTAGATATCCTTGACAATCTGGGGTAGAGACATGTCCATGAGGGCATTGATATTCTCTGGGTTCGCTTTGATCTCTCACTGAGAGATAATGAAACCTAAGAATTTTTCTGAGGACACTCAGAAGACACACTTCATCAGATTTAACTTTATCTGGTACGTACAGAGTACCTCGAAGGATTTAGCCTAATCGTGAATATGGTCACTAGTGGTCTTACTCTTGACGAACATGTCACCTACATACACCTCCATATTGCGGCTGATTTGCTTCTTGATTATTTTATTCACAAACCTTTGATAAGTGACACCCGTATTCTTCAAATCGAAAGGTATAACATTGTAATAGTATGTGCCTTAATTGATCACGAATGATGTGTACTCCTTGTCCTTTGGGCTCATCCTGATTTGTTTATAACCCGAGTACGTGTCCGTGAAACGTAGCAGCTCATGACAAAAAGTTGAGTCTACCAGTAAGTCAATACTAGGCAAATGGAAGCTGTCCTTTGGGTAGGTTTTGTTGACGTCGGTAATGTCGATGCACATCTGTCATTTTTAGTTTCTTTGCATTACCAGGATAATGTTGGATAGCCAATCTGAGTATTAGACTTTTCTAATAAATCTGGCGTCTAGTAGCTTCTTCACCTTTTTTCGGATGGCTATGAGTTTCTCAATAGAGTGGTTCTTCTACTTCTACCAGACAGGCTTGTGATCGGGATCGAGATCCAACTTGTAGACATTTACTCCGATCGAAATTTCTGGAATATCTGTGGACGTCCATGCAAAGATATATGTGTTCTGTCTCAAGAAAGCTATCAGTTCATCACATAGGGGTCCTATGAGTGAGCCTCATATCTATACATACCTCTCCGGGTCCTCCGGATTCAGCGGTACTAGGTCGGTGGCTTCGTCAGACTACGCTTGCTATAGGGTCACTTCGTCTCGATGGTCCAACTCTCATGTAGGCCTCTCACTATAGCCCGGGGCATGTGAGTGTGCGACTCGCTGTCCTAGGGTATGTGCTAGGGTTACTTCTAGCTATTATCCCTTGGACGGCTACAATTCGTTATCAAGGCCATACAAAGGTCCTTCAGCCGATTTAACTTGATTCTTTTTGAGCCCTAACTTAAAGAATGTATCGAGGTAAGCAAATCCTTTGAGCTTTCATTATCGATTAAAATTCATTTCAACTGGTAGTCAATAGTACCGTTTGAAACGAGTGCAGATATAGCTAAGGGATCAATACGTGAAAAAATTACATGTGTCATGTCGTTATCACTAAAACTAATGACATTTTCCTCCACACTTTACTTCTTGAGCCCAACTTGCCCTTCCTTGCAATCTATCTAATGGGCCTTGGGAGACCTGGTGGTCACCATGTTGACCACATCGATCGCCATCCGATTTCGTGGTTGGGGATGATTCGATCCTCCATCATCTGAAGCGTCGGAACTCTACCCAAGGTTTCTCAAGAACCTGGTGAGGTGGTCGCTCCGGATTAGCTCATCAATCTCCCGCTAGAGCATCTTGCATTCCTCTATGGTATGCCCTGGAGATCGATGAAAATCACAATATTTCATTGGATCTCCTCCCTCTGTATTCTTCAGTGGATTTGGCCACCTAACTAACTTTTTACCATGGATCTGTGTGAGGATATCGGCCCGCGTGTCGTTCAGTGGAGTCAAGTTGACAGGCCTGTACTCCTCCCAATCCAATGCCCCGGTTCTGAGTTGCTTTCTGCAGGGATTGTTGTCGCTACCGTTCTTCCTCTTTTCCTCGATCAGGAAAGAGCGAGGCTGATCAGTTTTCTCTAGACGCTTTACCTCGTTTGCCTCTTCAGCGGCCACGTATGCTCTGGTGATGGCCTCTACTTCCCAAAAAGTCTGCGGGTTTTTATCGGCCAGGTGTATAAAAAAGTCACTTGGCCCTAACACAGAGATGAAGCTTCCAAACTTCATCTCTTCAATGAGATTGGGAATTACTCTAGCTTCTGCCGTGAACCGCTCTAGGAACTTTCTTGGGTTCTTGCCTTGTATCTGCTTGATGTGGGAGAGGTTCCACGACTGTTTCTCTTCTCGAAGATTAAGAGCCTATTGGGCCAAAAAGAGATCGATGAGATCCCGAAAACTCCGTATTGAGTTTGAAGGTAGCCGATGGAACTAGACCTAGGCGTCCCCCTTTAAGGTGAGGAGGAAATATCATGACATTGCCGCCTTCTTCAACCCCTGAAAGTTTAGATGGGTGTGAAGGTAATCCAAATGGTCCATGAAAATAGCGCTCCCATCATAGGATTCCAAGGCCGACATATTAAACTTGATCGGCATTGGTTGAGTTAGGATCTCAGTGATGAAGGGAGATCTTTCTAGATTGGCAGCGTGGTTGTCATCGTCCTTGATCATGCGATTCTAAATCTTTTAAACTTTTTCTCCCACTCGGGAGGAGTTTCCAAATCTTTTGGAGTTAAGGTAAATCCTCAACTTCATTCTTTCTGCAGTGCAGCGCGTTGCCGGTGGGTTGCTACCAATTGCAGATCGGTCTATCTGGGAGGCTCCCTCCTACATTTGAAGCCTTTGCTCATCCTGGAAGTACTGGGGTTTCTTCTGTCAAGACTCTCATTTGGAATCCTACGCCCCTCAAGCCTTGAATGGCCCAAGGCGTTGGAGGTCACCGGAATGTGAGAGGTGCCCAACCTCGAAGCCTTCTTGGTCGACTTCTTCTTCCTCTGACCTCCTCACCTAGAGGCTAGAATAGGAGTTGGGGAGGGCGGAGCCCGCTACTTCTTCTTGCCTTGGCGAGTGTAAAGCATTTGAAGCATCTAAAATATCTTGTTCATCTGCTCCGCTAGCTTTAAGAAAAATTGGGCAAGCTACCCTTCGACCTGACTACTAGTTACGTGGTCGTGGTCTGGGGAGGCAGCCTCTCTAGTAGGAACGTTAGCTTAAACCTTGGTGTTTACCATTTTGTTGGATGATGTTTGCTTGAATGATGTAGTTGATCGACTTTTAGTCAGTATTCTCACAGGCGACGCCAACGATACATTCTGGATCTAAATTTCGAGCGGGTTTAGATCCAACTGTCCGTCAAATTCCGATCTCTATCCATCAAGTTTAGAATCCTGCACGCCATAATTTAAAATAAGAGGTCAGGTGACGGCGGGACTTAATCCATCCAAAAATACTCCGACACTCAAATCAATATAGAGTCTTCTAAGGACAAGAAGGTAAAATGTAGTGAATCAAAGATGAAAGCTAAAAATGTGTTTCGGAACGTAGGTAAGAGGTGCACTCCTGGAGAAAGTGGCTTGGATTATGAAAGCTTGCGAGAAGTTGTTTCTCCCAATACTCAACCCACAGGGGGACTAGCAGTAGAGAGAGCAGGAGTGAGCGCTGGAAAGTTTGAAAGCGTAGAGAGCTTTCGTAAACTTTAGTTTGCTAAAGGGTATTTAGTAGGCAAAAGAGAGTGTGTCTGCAGAGTGAATTTCCATAGCCTTTCATGGCCATGGTACTCCGCTATCTTCTTATGTAGCAAAGCGAGATGCCCATCTTTTGTGAGGTTCGTTACCTTTCCTGTTCGGATGCGAATGCTATTCTTGGCTGCAACGGTCAATAAGGCGGATCCCCTTCTTTCTGTGCATGATAACCGTTAGGATTTTCTCTATGGATTGCGCGCTGATTCGTGCGCATTCCTCCCTTGATGCGCTCTGATTTTGGAAAGTTATAGTTATAGTGGATATTGCCTTTCTCAGAGGTGCAGAGAATCAGGATAGATAACCATTAAGACTTGAGGAAGTGCGTGTGGGCTGATTTACACATAAGCTGCATTCATCCTGAGTCGCAACTGGCCTACCTACTGCTCCTCAAGTCAATAGATGGTTGACTGTCCCAAGTACAAATCCCATAAATCTTTAAATTTTCGTCATGATCCTCTTTTTTTTTGTTCCCCTCGTTGGCGTGGTCGCCGGGAAGCAGAAATGCACAGGTGAGGGGGAGAGAGAGAGAGAGGAGGGTGTTTCGGCGATGAAAGAGAGCTAATTTCACCAAGTATGCTGGTGTCGGCGCTACAAACAAACCCCTTGAACTCTCGTCGCCGCACCCATCACCTCTGTTTTCTCCGCCATCTCTGTAATTTTCAACTGTATCTTCGAGGTTTTGTGGGAGGGAGACAGACGCTACAGATTCATTGAAGGTCAGGTAAAGGATGAAAGAAAATACGTAGAATATATTTCTAGGAAAATTCTTAAACTTGTTTTTTAATTTGTTTTTTATATTCCATTTTTCTAATTTTTTTTTATTTATAAGGATAATTATTTTATTCGACATAATACAAGCTTCGTTATTTCATTGTACTTTTATTCACTTAGCAATGTATAG
>JAODPA010126802.1:0-14293 GCA_025585075.1 Nepenthes mirabilis
CCGTTTGATTCATTCATTTATATTAATAAACATTATATAAAAATAAATAGATAGATAAAATACCATATTAAAATATATGCCTAAAAAAGATGACCCTTAATATTATTCTATCATATGCTATAAATGCAAAAAAGAAAACGCAAATATATGGCAAAACAGCAAATGGGCCAATGACTTGAGCAGGAAATGTAATCCACAAGCAAATTAGGCAAATTGTCATATACAACTTGTTTTTATACATTATAATCCAACAAGTGGTGTTACAATGAACACCATTTTAGCTAAATATAACATCTCATTCATTCATTTACACTGAGCGCTGCAACACCTGAGGATATTCCAGGAGAGAGGACAGGATGCATCAAAGCATTTCTCTTATCCTTTTTGGGAAGCATGAATCCCTAAGATGATTAAAAAGAGGGAAAAAAGGCAGCCATAAAAGGCCACAAAAGGTTGCATAATATGCAGGGATCAATCAGCCTTTCTAGTGCCGGGAATGCCCACTGCAAGTCTCTCATTTTACATTCTCCCAGCACATTCGTAAGGCGGAAGCAGAAATTTTCGGCAGATAACACAAGCAGAAATCTAGCCCTTAAACTCTCTACAGCGAAGAATTTTACAGCCAAACTACGACAAATGAGATCAGACTTCTCTTTTACAAAATGAAGTCAAAACTAACCTGATGAGAAGAACGAGGGGGCAGGGGGGGTTAGCTCTATAATCCATCTGTACCCTCCCGGGACCCAGTTCATTTTGGCCAAAGGTTCAACAATTGAGTACAATATGATTTTTCTAGCTCATTGAGGCTTTGATTATTCTTTTCCTATCTACGATGCTTACAACATCCAATTATGTATAGAAATAACTGAAGTTTCAAAAAAAAAAAAAAAATTCAAATTTTGATAATCTATTAGATTAGAAATAACCATCATATATTGAAAGACAATCAAAAGCATCAAAGTTTGCTTTTAACCCAACAAACTGGCTGCCGAGTTGAGCACAACCAGATTCCGGCCACCTACAACGGCCATCATGAGCACGTAATGGGCAGAGTAATTCACATACCCGACTAAATGGATCATTTGGAGCATCATCATTGGCCATGACTGCAATAGAGACAGACACGTCTGATTTCTCACCCTGCTGAGTAGTTCCTGCATCTGATTCTTTTTTTGAGGCAGGAGAGTACATCAGCTCTTGTTCAGTTTCTCTTGGGTAGCTGTCAATGTCAACACTCGTCTCTCCCATGCTTGAGAAATGAATCTTGCAACCCACTGATTGTACCGCACGCTTGATAATGGCATTTTCCTTGCTAGCCTTTTTGGCCAAGCTCATAGCAGAACTTCTTAGCTTCTTCTCGTTCTGTAATTCTAGAGTTAGAGACTCCACAGAAGCTCTGATTTCTTTAGTCTTCGTTTCTGCTACTTCTTTTGCCTGTTACATTTATAAGATCAGCAAATTGTCCACTCTGAGATTCTTGATATAAAAAACCCAAAGAAAGATTACAGAAAGGTAATGCTTTTGCATGCAAATGCTCAAAAACCTTTAGGCCTTAACTGAAAACAATATCCCACCAAGGGCCAGGGCTAAAGTGAAGTGCGAGGTAACTTACACTACAACTTCATCTTGATAACCTAATTATTGACTACTACATTTCAGAGAGTATACAACATATGGCTGGTCGTAGAAAGTAACAGAACGAGTCTCCACAATGGACATTATCTATGTATCAGATCTTGTCATACATATATTTGTGATTTGTACTGGTTCTAGCTGTCACAGTTGGTCTGTCATAAAGTCATGACCTGATGAGCCATGATATAAGAAAAATTAACGTAGAAATGGTGCATGCTATGTAGAAATGGTCCATGCTATGTTCTACCAGAGGAGAATCCAATTTTCTCAAAGGAGAAACAAAGAGAAAATTAGAATGTGTTAGAAATATGGTCAATGGCCCTCAGAGCTAAATCGAAATGTTTATCTATTGTAGGTTTCATTCTTTGTTTACCTTTAGAAGCTTCCTTCTTTTGTCGGGGATAGGCGATTTGAGTTGTTGAGAAAGAAGCGAATGTAGTGAAAGAGATCAATTACACCTCACTACCAATGGAAGATAGCCAATTACAAGAAAGGGAGGTTCAGAAGGAGAAGAAAGGGAGGGAGAAACGAGAGCAAGAAAGGCAAAAAGAGGAGAGAAATTTAAGAGACCAATAATCTATTTCCTAAGAAGCAGTCTGTCTAATAACCGATTCGTTCAATCATCCTCCTGAATTATTAATTCCCAGCAAATTATATACACGCCTGTTGCTTTAATACGAGTCGTTAACCACTTGAGCTAATTAACAGAATTCATTTTACAAACTAGTAATATGCTGCAACTGCTCTAACAATCCCATCAATTGATTACTCTTTTGCATGGGCGAAAATATTGGTATCAGTATTGGTTATATCAATATTAAACATATCGGATAATATATATCAATATCAGATATATTTAATAAAAAAAATTCTAAAATTGACAGCTAAAAAAGTCATATCGGTTGATATTTCGAATATCAACCCACATATAATATGCCACAATATTATCGCAGTATTGAAAAATATCGATATCGGGAGTCCTAATGTCAATATATATTGGCCGATACATATCATATCAATTGATATTTTCATCAATGCTCCTCTATTTTGCAGGTTCGTTATCATTTTGTTAACTAATGCCGGTTTCAACTATAATCATCTGAGTTGTATACGTTGTTTACATAACAACTGCCCTCTTGTAGAGCACATCCTTGTCCTCGAGGATTGAAAGATGGAATTGCTTTTTGATGAATGTGGAATCATGTTGCATCTGCCACATCTAGATTGGCCCATTGGATCAACCATGGCTTCACTTGGATAGAATAATGTACAATGTTCCTAGAAGATAGGACTTTAAATGGTGGCAATTTTTAGGCTTTTAACTGGTAATCATCTAAGATAACATTCTAGAATTTGGTTAACCCTTTCAACTTAGCCATCAGTTTGTGGAGGATATGCTGTGGAGAGGTGGAGTTTTGTGCATAATTGATTGAAAAGAGTTTTCCAAAAAATACTTGAAAAGACTTTGTCTCAATCCGAGATGATAGAATTAGGAAGACCATGAGTTTTGCTATATTGTCAAGAAAAAGTTGTGCTACTTTGGATGCACTAAATGGATGTTTGAGTGCGAGGAAGTGAGCATATTTTCTAAATTTGTCTAAAGTGGCCATGATTGTGTCTTTTCCATTAGAAGATGGTGGCTGTTCAATGAAGTCCATTATAATAATGGACCAAGCTTGGGATGGAATAGGTATTGATTGTAAGAGGTCCGGATAAGGTTTTCTATCAGTTTTGTTCAGTTAGCAAAGTTCACAAGAACCTGCCAATCACATTACTTGCTTATATAGACCAGGATAGTAGAACAAGCCAGTTAGCAAGGCTTGTGTGTTGAATTGCTGATGTGAACTTCTGTTCCAACAAATACTTTAAGCTCTCTTGATCTGTTTTGACGATGAAGGGCCAGTGGTGTACAAAATGGCTCCACTTGGTACCAACAAAAGAGATGGCTAGAAGTTCTCATAGGCTGGCAAACCTTGGTTTCTTGGTCCAGGTGGCTTGCGAATAAAGGCAACTGGTTGGCCTTTTGTTGTAGAACGGCTCCTATACCTGTGATGGATGCATCTGTCTCAATTGTAAAGGTATCATGTAAATCAGGGAGACCCAGAACTGGTGCACGTGTCATTGCTTGTTTGAGAGACTGAAATGCACTCATGGCCTCTGGAGACCACTGAAACTTTGCTATCTTGAGTATTTCAGTTAATGCCTTAGCAATGCCGCCATATGATTGGACAAATCTTCTGTCGTAACCTATGAGTCCCAAGAATCCACAAACAGCTTTGGTGGAGTTAAGAATTAGCCAATTCAGTATTGCTGCTGCTTTAGATTGGTCAGTAGCAAGTCCTTGTTGGAGATGATGCATCCTGAGTACTCAATTTATTGTTGTCCAAAGGAACATTTAGACATTTTGGAAAGTTTGTGCTGCCTTACGATGGACAAAACTTGAGATAAATGAAGATCAAAATTTGGTCTATAATATGTCATCAAAGAAAACTAGAACAAATTTTTGAAGTTGAGCTTAAAAGATGTTACTCATGAGAGACTGAAATGTGGCAAGTGCATTGGTGAGACCAAAATGCATCACAAGAAATTCATAGAGACCTCAATGAGTTTTGTAAGATGTTGGGCTTTAGTGACAGATATAATCTTGGGATCCAAGAAACTGTGCTGCCACTGTCAATGAGTATAAAGATGTGATGATTGTGGCTTGACTTGACCATTTGATTTAATGGTGCTGTTATAAGGCTCAACTGATAGAACATGTACAGATATTTCAGACACTTCCTCAATTTCCAGAGGTTGTTCACCGATTTCCTGCACTTCTATGTCTTCTTGGTCAATGAAAATGGCATTGTATTGCTTGACCGAGCATCAATGGCCGGGGGACATTTAACACTGCATTTAGAGCAAGGCCTAATGTTCCTCTCTGCTCAAGAGTCCTGGCAGATGGGTGGTTATTTTCTGGTTTAGGCATTTGTGGTTTGTTGATAGTATGCAATAAATCAGGATAGGTGTTGGTTTTTAAGTGTGATTTATATGCTGGTTTGTTTTTCTTGTTTAAAGCTTCAATTGCTTGTTCTCGCAAAAAAGCAAACTGAAAGGCATGATGTAGGAAAGAGGGATTGAGCAGCTTCACCATGTGTCTCAATTCTTCCTTGAGGCCACTTAGAACACTGGAGAAGAAATAAGTATCAGAAAGACCACGGTTTTGCTGTAGCATTAAGGTCTCGAGTTCTTCAAACTAATCTTGGTAGTGTTCCAAGGAGGTTTTTTGTTGGAGCTTGTGGAATTACTCTTCTATATCAATAAAAGGTTTGTCACCAAATCTTGCACAAATATCGGCCGTGAAGATTTTCCAAGAATTATGTGGCATTATGATAGTGTAACCTTGGAACCAGGTTGCAGCCCTACCCTCTAAATAGACAGAAGCTCTTTCAATCTTGTGGTGGAATAGAATTTGTTAGAAGCAGAAATATTTTTGGCACTCAAAGATCCAAAATCTTATGTGACGGCCAATAAACGTGGGAAAGTCCAGTTTGGGTTAGCGAAAACTTGTTTGTGGTTTGTGTGTTGTCAAGAGTTGGAATTTGGTTGGCGGTGCTGGTTTGAGGACTTGGAGATACAGATAAAACCTGGTTTAATGAAAGTCCTTGTGTGTTATTTGTGGAAGGAAGGACTTGGTTTCAGCTGCAGCATTTGTTTGATTTCAGAGATGAATATTTTCATCTTGGTGTCCATCATACTGATCTTGTTTTCCATGGACTACTGATGAGCTTGAAACTGATACTTATACTTGTCTTGCAACTCAATCTGGAACTGCTTGAGTTGATGTTCAACTGATGTCTTCTTGTTTGTCACGACAGCAATTGAATATGTGAAGAATCAGAGTGCTGCATTGGTGCGGAATTGCTGTATTTTCAAGATAGGAACTAAGAATCTGATCCCCATTTGTAGTGCTTTAGAGATCAATTACTCCTCACTACTAAAGGAAGATAGTAAATTACAAGAAATGGAGGTTGAGAAGGAGAAGAAAGGGAGGGGAAAACGAGAGCAGAACGACAAAAATAGAAAGGAGAGATCAGAAACAGCAAATCTTTTTCCTAACAGGCAGTCTATCCAAAAACCGATTCATTTAATCATCCTCCTAAATTATACATGCCTAGTAGATCATATATATGTCTGTTGCTTCAATACAAGTTGCTAACCACTTAAGCTAATTAACAATAATCATTTTACAAGCTGGTAATATGCTGCAACCGCTCTAACAATCTCATCAACAGATTACTCATCTGTTTTTGCTGGTGCATTATCAGTTCTGTTTACTAATGATGGCTGTAACTATTATCATCCGAGGTGTATATGCTGTTTACATAACAGCGGATTTATGATCATCTCACAAATTGACCTTGCTTATCAATCTCTCAATTTAACTTTAGATTTTGGCATCTCTCTTGTGCAGTCTACTAAAAATTATTTTGTTTCTAGATCAGTTGATATTATTTTTCAATTAGCTCTACATTAAATCCAGATATTAATAAATTTCGTCTTTGTTGTGCGTGCTCTGTTTTTAATCTCTACTAGTAGACTTCAGTATCCTGCTTTGGCATGAGGACCTCGTACATTGTGGAGGGCTTCTCATGGCAAACATCAAGCAATTGCAAAAACAGTACCCTAACACTGCCCTTGACAATCCATTAATAGTGCTCGAGCAGTTTGTTGCACTCTATTCTACTATGTTTTTTCAACTGCTCTGAATTTTGTGAGTGCAGAATACTGCACAATTGTTCGTCCTTGTTTGACGGTGTTAGGTTCCGATTTCATTGCAGGAGACTGGACAAACCAATGTTCTCACACACAGACACACACACACACATATATATATATATATATATATTTATTTATTTATTTTGATAGTATTTGGGTTCTAATTTTAGTTTGCATATAGTCATGGGTGTTCCATATATATACACTGTTCCAGTGACCTATTATATTGAGTTTTGATTTCTATTCACAGACAATTTCGGTTCTCATTTAAGAAAAGATATTATCAGCAATAGATCCTTACATCATAAATTAATTGTTAAACTCAACATGGTGCCTACAATCCATCTCATGTTCAAAGAAAAGGTTAAAGAATGTTGTGTTTCTAGATTGTTCAGTATATTTTTTTTAATTTTCTATAAATTATATCGAGATATTCATAATATTAGCTGGGTCAATTAAAAGTAGAATATCCTTAGAGATGCTTCTCTTAGGTTTCTATACTTTGTCCTGATTATTCAATTCAATTTAATACAATAAGCTTTATTCTTAGTAATTTCTATTTGCTTCACTTACACAAAATAGAAATTTCCATTTATTCTAAATGATTTTAATTTGCTTTTTTTCTTAACAACTTCAGTCTTATTTCTAATACTGGTGGTGATTAATCAATTCAACACACTCAACTTAATTCTTAACAATTTCCATTTGCTTCTAAATCATTTTTAACTTTCTTTTCCCTTCTATCTATGTTTGCCATTAATCTCCTTCCTACTGAGATGGAGGATTGGGGGTGATTGTGTCTACCCAATCACTTACCTTATGTAGTTCAGACAACTTGTTAGCCATACTTCTAAATTTAGATTCCATGTCCCCAGCTTCAACTTCTTTAGGGCAAGACCAACGAAGGTGGAATTGGGGCCATAGTGTAGGGGCTAAAGCTGCAGCTGGAGGCAATAGTGGCCCTTCATGCTTTGTTGGATCATAGAAGAGATTGTAGTGCATATGAGAACGACCCCCAGAGGCACGCAAATCTGACAAATAACTCCATAAACATCCACAAGCATCAGAAACTCCAGGTTGTTGCCTCTCTTTTTCACTGAAAGGACAAACATAGGAGAAAACAAGTCAGAAATCATATTCGAATGCTCCACAGCAAGATTGGGAAGGAAATGGTAGCTTTTCAACATGGAAAGCAAACCTTTCTGTGATAAGCAAACATATAATTAAATTCCTTATGCATTGGCTCCATTATCAAATGATACAAACATTTTACTTACCAGAAAATAATGCACTTCTTCTGACAACATAAGCATATATATTGATTATCCACTTGAAACATCAAGAACCACAACTGAATTTCCCTCTCTATGGTAATTACATCTTGATTATCCTTCCACCAAAACTACCAAGGAAGTCTTAAAAACCAGATTTCTCTGAACCAGGTCAATATTATGTGTTAATCTATGAAGCCCTACTTAGTAGGTCATAAAGCTTTGTTGTTATCGTTCTATATCTTACTCTAAAAAGCTCTCTGAACCTTAGCAAATAGGTTTTGAATGTGAGGACCTAAATTTGTAACCCCCCCCCCCCAAAGCCCCCAAAAGAGGCAGCATTTGCCAAGTTGATGGACTCAGTATTTTTCTTTGTTGTTCGCTATATCAGTTGCATTCTTTGATTGCTACGCAACGTTATTTACACTCATAATCTCAGAACATTTTGCTTTGACTATGCAACCAAATGTGTGATTTTCCACTTTGAGGTCCTATGCAGGCTACCTGCATTTCATTAATGTAAAAAGAATGCATAAAAAGAATACTTACCACATCTAATGGATAGATGCCCACCTATGTTGGTTTTGGGTACAGTTACGAGTGATAAAATGTGAGACGAGTTGTACCATCTTTTGTGTTAACATTATCACATACAACTACTTTTGTATTAGCTTTACTCTCCACAGAATTTCAGTTCAGTAATATATCAGTTGGAACACATGTTGTTTAGAAGTCTATATGGCAGTTGTTAGTTTGCTTGGTTAATGGAATCATTGCCATGACCATGCCAATGACTATTTCACCTCTTATTTCAGCTTCAGGTTCACACATTGATACAATTTTCTTAGCGTGAGCATAAATGTGAGTTTTTATGCCCATATACCCTTAATTTTCGTGGTGGGTAGAGACTCTTTCAAATATACATACTCTGCTATCATGCAGAGATTTTTTATTGGTGAATGCAAAATTGACTTAAATCACCTTGTGATACTTGATTACCACCTTAGAAAAGCATATGGAAGGAATTTTTTCATTTTACAGGTTAGGAGAATGATGGCTAAGTGCACAAGGTTTCCCAAATTGCAGGCTCTAGAGGGAATCACATGTATGCAACCTTACCTCCACAATGCCGATTGGTTGCTCTTGCTGTAAATGCTGATAGGTTTCCTAGATTGTGGGCTCTAGAGAGAATCACATTTATGCAACCTTATGTCCACAATGCCGATAGGTTGTTTTTGTTGTAAATACAATACCACAAATTATTTGGATGCAATGATTCCTTTTTTTTTCAATTCCAGTGTAATACCATGACTTATAATCTAATATCTTATTTGACAATTGTTAGGATAAGAGAATTTGTGTTTGCATCTTTCTGTAGCAAAACATAATTGTTATGGCCCTGTACTACAACGCGCTGGAAGAAATTTTTTAAAGTTTACAAGAATGAGCATCATAACTTGCTGATTTTGGTCCTTATACATTTATGATTTTTATTAATATAATGCTGTTACGGGTGATGTTATGTGGACAACTATATCACAGTCACACACTAATTAATGTGAACGAGGATTGATGCTCCAACTATGTGACAGTGGGCATAAAGAAAATCCCTATTTTTTTTCCTTTTCTTGATATATATCATAAATGTAAATATCGACCGATACGTATCATATCGGACCATATGTATCCATATCGGGCCTCTCGATACTGATATTTTCTAATACTACAATAATATCGTGATATATCTATACATCAACCGACAAAGCTGATATATCGGCTAATATGGGCTTGTTGGCTTATATTTTTAGAAATTTTTTCTAACAAATATATCCGATACCGATATGTATTGTCCTAAATGTCTAGTACCAATATGACAACAACCGATACCGATATTTTCATCTATGATATAAGTAACAATTCTTAATGCAATTAATTACAATATAAAATTGCAAATTTAAAAATTAAATACTATGTTGATCATGCAGGCATCCCATGCACTAAAATTTTAGTATCTCAAAGACTATTGTTAAGTAATGGCCCACAAGAAGCTATTCTAACGCATCATACTCTAGACTGATTTGCAAAGTATGCATCTCAAGGACTATTCTAAATGATTTGTGATACCTGATTGTTAACCAAATGCAAATTATGAAACATATTATTGAGATGTTTTAAATTCATTTATTTAGATTTTCAATTAAATTAGAAAGCTTCTATCCAAACGCACACAATGCATTATCAATTATAATTCTAATTTTTGGAATAGAATTTAGGTTTTTTTAGGTTTGCCCCGTGTTTAGGAATTTTCTAACATCAATTGGTATCAAAACCTAACTGCTGCCACCATTGTCTTCTTTAGACAAAATCTCTTGCCTTCAAGCAGAGAAATCATCCAAACACTACTACAACACATCATACCAGCTGTGCCCACCATCCACCACACACCACTGACAATTGCCTCACAGCTGCAACCACTGCCGCAATCAGAAAAGCTGACAATCTCCAAACCTATAAAAAAGATGTCAACTAACACACCAAAACCGTCCTCGTGAAGCGCTACAATTTTCACAAACCCTAACTGGCCAAAAACTTCCATATATCCTAAATTTGAAACCCAAATCATCAATTGCATGTTGATTTGCCTAATTTCAGCAATAGCTTACTGAAATTGATTTTCAATTTGTCCAACTTCAGATAGATCTGATCTAATCTCACAATTTCAGACCAAAATCCTAGCCACAAAAAAATCAATTTGCACACCACCAAAGAAGAGCACCCACCACTGCAAACCTCCATTGCTAGTTGCAAACAGCTGACACGGCCTTTCCAAGTCACTGTTTGGCCGCCAACTCCAAGCACAAAGGCTGCCCAAGTCATGCAGCCTTATTTCCATTCTTTGTTCTTTGCTTGTCGAAAAGGAGATTGTTCTTTGAGCCATTTCCTCAATGATGTTTGGCAAAACAAGTAGCAATGCAAAGTAGGAGGCATGTTTAGACATATCTTTTATTTAATTAGGATTCCAGTAATTAGGAATCCTTAATCTATAAATACACGATAAACTCTTATACTACTATATATATATATATATATTTGGAATAGAATTTAATCATCTGGACATGTTTATAATTTTCCTTATATCACATTGTGTGCACTAAAAGCTATTAACAATATTGTCAAGCCTTTCATCAGCAATCCCCGCTTCATTTATAGCAGTTTTATGGAAAATTTACCTCACTACACTTTATATGCAACCTAACAGGGGCATCTCAATGTTCAAAACAAGTACGTATTCTATACTACCTCTTCCTGTGCCTCACAAACGGAAAGGAATCATGGAATGGTTTCGAGTGAGCACGGAATTGGTTGCACAATAGCTGATGATATTCTTTTTATCCTTTTTACTCGTTGGTTGATACTTTCCACATCTGATGCCTCTTCAACAATACAGTCCACTTCTGGTAATGTCCAACTATTCCATAATTAGAATGTATGACATGAAGTAGTAATTCAATATATTCCACACCTCTTTCTGGCTGAGGAAATTCAGCTCATTACACCCCCCCTCCAAAAAAAAATAAGGTTAATCAAAAAAGGAAAGAGATAAAAAGTCAAGTGGCGACATGAAAGCACAAAAAAAGTTGCATTAGCTGATGCTGGGGAAAAAGTTTACCTGTTGCACAAAAAATTCCCAAAGCGACATGAAAGCACACAGTCCAAGAAATCAACCAAGAATACCTAAGTGAATTAGAATAAATAGCAGAATCAAAAACCTATTCCTCAACGTAATAAAAAACATACAGGTGTGAAATGTTCCAACTAATAGGAAGAAACCTACTGAGGAGAACTCAAAAGCGAATGGATGCATCCGCAACAATTGAGAAACACAATCAACCCACTGCATGGAGAACATCAAGAGCCAAATCATAAATAACAAACATGACACACTAGACTTTTAACACCAGATAGCCTACTCCAAACTTGAATATAATGCATTTTCAAATACTGTCTTTCTGCCAGGATTGCAAATCAAAATATTTGTAAATAAGCTACAGGACCAAACTGTGGAATTTTCCAGCAAGATTTTAAGTATCCGTCAAAAAGACTCAAAATTTTTTTTGCTGAATTCCACTAGTCGGTCAGATTTGTAACTGTTTTTAATGCTATGTTTATTACAATGATTACCAAGAAGTACAGTGCAAAGGATATAATGGATGTTAGACCGAACAGCTTGATAGGTGTTCTTATGGTTGGTTGGTACATCAAATCGGCTATCAATAAGCTCATTTCAGATTCACGGGGTAGGTGAATCCTTGACACAGCTTTAATAACAAAATACTGTATCAATGCTCGTTCAAGTTTAGGTGTTTGAGTTTTTTTTTTTTTGGCAAGGTAGAAATCATATATTGACTAATAGTTTCCGTTATACATATTGGAGTGCAAGGCATGGATGCAAGTATTGGCCGATAAATATCGGTGTCGAGCCCCCTAGTATAGATATTTTTTAATACTACGATAATAGTGCAATATATTTCCATATCAACCGACATATAGGCCAATATTCATAATATGGTTGAAACGATCAATACTTGGACTATAAATCGATCAACACAGGCTAGCTAATTTATAATTTTTAGAATTTTTTTTATCTAATATCGATACATATTATCCGATATGTCTGATATAGATACAACCGTTACCTATACCAATATTGATATTTTTTATCAATTGTGCAAGGGCTTTATGAACTAATGGGTGGGTTTCACTATTTAGTATCTCCACCCTAAAATTTTGTATCAATGTAGCCTACATTGAGCCACATGACTTTATGTCCCTTCTAGAGGAATAGGGAAAGAGTTCGCGTCATTATGTTTTCTGTTCACTGTTTCTGCTTGGCACCTTCCCTGTTCATTCTAGCCATGTAAGTTTTCAGCAAATCAATAATGCAGTTGAGCAGGGATTTTTGGAGGGTTTGTCGGCAGAATCAATGGTTAGAAGGTTTCTGTGTCTCCTCCTGTGTTTCCTGATGACACTCTTTAAGTAAACCTACTGGTACAAAAATGTCCTACATTACATTGTATCCTTGTTCCTTTGAAGCATGCCCTATTAATCTCACCAAACCAGAAATGTTTTTTGTAGATGAAGGCCCTGATTTGGATAGTCAAGCCTCTTGATTTGGGTACAAACCACATTTCCTGCTAGAAAGATCAGTGCCTCTTCAGAGCAGGATCAAGGATAAATCAGAATGGGATCCAGTACACTGAAAATTTTTGAACAAATACTGTTTCCGAAGTATCTGTCCAAAGAAGGCCGACTTACACTAGTCAAACACTTGTAATCAAGCTTGCTCAACATTTCCTGTCTCCTTTCCACTAAACTTGTGCAGTAGGTTCAAGATAGGAGAAGCTTACTTTGCAATTGTTGTGGGGCAGCAAGAAGGATCCCTTTCATTTTCATTTGGTTCAATGGAATATTGTCAAATTGTCAGTTTTTATGGAGATGGTGCTTTAGGGGTGAAGAATTTTGGGGAGTGCAATTGATCATGAGGTAAAGGAGGTGTTGATTGTTGGATATTCCAAAGTACTACAATCTCAAAGGGCCGTATTTCTTATTGGTAAGAAACATTTATTGGAGATGAGCAACAGAAGCCATTTACACATATGATAACAGTGGATGGTTTCCTGATTCTTCAAACATATTTATCGAGTGTGTTTCTCTTTTTAAGTATATTAGGAAGGGTGGGTAATTTTGAAGCGAGCAGTGTGAATCTGTACTATTTTGGCATGGCAAGTGGCTGAATGAAAGGAATCTAAAAAATGATTTCCCAAATGTTCAGGCTGGTGAATGTTGACAGATCAGGACACTATTGTGGCTGATGACCTTCAATTTGTGGATGGCAGTCTTGTTGGAGCTGTGTCAGTTACACAGCAAAATACGGTTTCATTCAATCTATTTGGAGATGGTGATGAATTATTTTCACAACCCAACAATAAGAGGGGTTTTCAGTGCATCTCTGTCACATCCTTTTTTATTCCACCTTATTGGGCCCTCAGACAACGAGGATTAACGTAGAAGGTGAAATGGAAGGGAGTGTACCGTTCAAACTTTATTTTAGACAATTTTCAGGAATCAAAATAGATGTCTCACACTTACCAATTGATGTGTCTTCTCTGGAGTAACTTGGAAATAGTTAAACATATATTTCTTCACCATTTAATTTCCAGAAGTGTGTGAGAGTCAACATAGAAATTAATGGATGAACAACTGATGCAAGCCAACACAGTTGAAGCTGAACTCCAGTACTGAAGATTATTCTACAGGAAAAAGAAAGAAGCTAGAGTTTTCTTATGCATTTCCCCTTGCTACTTTGTGGGTTTCAATAGGCTGAAAGAAACAGAACTGCTTCTAGGGATGGGATCTAAAGTCAACTAGATTTTCAGCTCATACACAAACCTTTTGTTTAATTGGGTTAAACTTCCCGGGTAGATTCTGCAGATGTTCTCACACAAAATCTTTAGATGAGTTTCAGGTAGGATGGATTGCTGGTTGACTGTACTTGCTCTCCGTAAGTTGCTTTTTCATCAATAAAATTTGTCTACTTGCTGATTGCGGGGGTGGGGGGGGGGGGG
>JAODPA010126802.1:23729-45429 GCA_025585075.1 Nepenthes mirabilis
TATTTTTCAAAATATTGGTGTGGATTATTCCCGAAAATACGGGAATAATTATTCCTTTAGGAATATTTATTCCCTGTCAAAATGCAAGCAAACAGGGAAATAGATATTCCCGGAAGAACAATGTGAGAATAGAATTTTTATTCCCTCCAACTAAACATGCGAATAAAATCTGCAATAGATGTGTTTGTCTACTCTTGCAGCAGTGGACATTACTTTCACTAACCTGATGAGCTAAGTACAAATTAACTGAGCTCAAACTTTTAACCAAGCTACCACAAATCAAGTTTTCATAGTTGATTAATTATAAATATATATTACCAAGTAATGCCATATTTTAAATTTGCTCCTCAACTAAACATACTCAGAAAATAAATTAATCCTACTTGTTAAGCTTCTTGAGTAGAGTTCAAACAAGCTTCAATAAAAATTTTCAAGTTTAGCTCCAAGTAAATTGGCTTAGTTTACAATTCTAATAAAAATTAGAATGCTTGATGTGTGGCTAATAACTATTAACAAATATTGCATAAAGGAAAAGAAAGTGTTTCTAATGGAAACAAATTAACATGTTTTTTAGGAAAACTATGCAAATTGAAAAGTGAAAAAGAAAATGAAAAATGAAAAAAATAACGTAGTTTTCTAATTTGAATCGGCCCTAATGTTTGCACTTTGCTTAAAAAGCATAGAGAAGTAAAATGTTTCCAGAAATACCATGTCCAAGCCATCGTTTCAAACATAATAATGACAAAAGAAGAGTCTCATTTGATGTGTTCCCTTCCTTGGTAAAACTATTGGGACATAATACCATTACTTAATGTATATTTCAGGATCCAGAATTTGTTACGAAAAAAGAACTCCCAGAAAACAAAAAAGCAGGCATACCTTTTCCCTTCCTTGGCACCAGAAAGTTGAGTGCAAATTGCAGCAACTAGCTTTTCATCAGCATTACTGCAGATAAATAAAAAAATAAATAAAGCAAAAAAATTGAAGTCAGGGGCAGCCAAGGATCAATCTAGGATCTTAAGAGTACATCCTAGCCAAGTTAACCAATCATATTATCATAATAGTCTGATTTTATCCTATTACTACAGAATCACCTCCTCATATTCATCATGAGACCAACTAGCGGTTGGGAAGAGCGTGCCAGAACTGCTCCAGTCCCTGTACTTATTGCACAACGCCAGATAAGGATACCAAGGAGACAGAACTGGGAATAATAAAATCTATAAATAAATTCCTACCAGGATGGCACCATGAAATTACGGGCATCCGACATCTAGCCCGAAATGTTGAAGCTTGTAGCACTTCATCATCACTGGTATCAAAAGCCATATAAGAAGGTTATTTATGCATCAATGGGTTCCAAAGTCCAACCCATTCACAAAAGCCTTCGGATAATTGAATAAGGGAAATAATAAAAGCATGACTTCCAATTCCTTACGTAATGAATTTAGGAAACATCAAGGCGAATGGATAAGTTGCACACAATGTGTACTTCGAATTTATGCCACTTATTCTCCACCACTCATTAGACAATGTAAATGATCCTTCTTCAATCATATCATCTGATGCATGACAGATGGAGCCTACTCCAAGAAGCCGAAAATATTCATCCAATAACCGCACCTTTGGATTGGTGCCACCATATTTGGAAGGTCCACAAGCAAAAGCATAAATATCCCATAGTTTTGCAGGCCTTGTCCACCTTACAAGTGCATCAAATACTGCACGTCTCTGATATTTCCAAGACATTAACATCATTAATCCAAAGAGAAATCAGCATTTAACAAGAGCAGAAAATGCAACGATACAATGCATATGACATATAATAGCATATTTTCAATACTCTTTTTAAGGGAGTTAAAAAAGAAAGTCAAACCATAACCTCATAAATCAAGTAACAGAAGAACATAACAGGTGTAGTCTACAATTGTCACTAACATAAACAAAATAGGCTCAAGAGAAGAACCACTTTTCTTCTTCTTATATATCCTATCAAAAGCATCCATTGTCTAATAGACAAGACAGAGGACTTCTGAACCTTTGGTTAGTGTGTCGTTCACCAGTACATAATTTTAGAAGGAAGAGAACTAGCTCAGAAAAACAAATTTCCTCACCTTTATTCCTTAACAGCCAATTCTTCCATTTGAACAATGTCCCCCCACACCCTGTTTACATACTCTTCTAAAAACCGACGAATAGTTTTTGAATTGTCCTAAACAACCTCAACTACTTGTTTCTATTAAACTCACTCCTCCATCCCCATCAAAAATTTCATATTCAGACTAAAAAAGAGGGATGTATTATAGTGAATAACAAAAGGATGATACATGAAGATACAGAGACCAAGATGACTTGATACGAGAATGGGGTTTATACTAATGGAAGTACTTTGGAGTAGCAAGGAATGTTGTCTAGTTATTCAAACGAATACTCACTCACCCTAAAAAAAATTATCCTTTTTTCAAATGCCTGACGTTTTCTTACTAGAACTTTCCAATTCAACAATTACATAAGTTCTACCATTGCCCCCCACTTTTAAAATTTAAACTTTAAAACTATCAAAGCATAGTATTGTTTTATGTTCATGGCTAACGAGGTCAAGGCCTAGTTCTTTTATAGAAATACCTCAAACTTTCACAAACATGCTTAATCAAAATAATAACATAAAGTGTGTCAAACCAGGTCATTTCAAGTTAGGAAGATCAGTTTCAAATTCAGACCATTCCAGTATCTCTTCAGAACTTCTAATCAGGTTTACATTTTGTTCAAAAAAATATCATTGCAAAGCTTCTGTCACCTCTATGCAAGGGTTATAGTAATATATCTAGTGATCATACAGGAAATCAAATGTAATTCTATAATAATTTGATAAGTGGACTATACAAAGTTTAGAGACTTTCAGACAGAAAGAGGTCATCTCTGGTCCCTCTAATGAGAGTACTCATTTTGATCTGGGAGACACTACTTGATAAGTACTTCAATCAGAAAAAGTTGAAATCACCAGAATGTTATGTCTTCTCCCTGGAGTCTCCAGAATCACAGAGAGTTGAATTTTGGGGCATTGGGAATTGGATGTGCTAAAAATGGTTAGCTCCTTTGAAAACGTTTGTTTTGCTAGTAGTCTACGTCTAATCACCTATAGATTGACAAACACTACAATGCCAATGGAGCAGTTTCCCCCTTGTTCATCTTTAAAATGGACATACACATATTTTGTTTTTTATTAGGTGCCCATAGATGTACAAAATGATTAAATTTAAGCAGCAGCTAGTTCCTTAGCTTTATGTTCATTCATTCTCATGACTGATGATGACTTTCCTGTATTGCAACACTTTCTTCTCCACAAAATATCTTCTATCAAATTCTACAAAAGGGTAGTTGAAGATCACTGTCACACCTACCTAAAAGGCGAGGGTTGCACTAAAAGACAACCATAAGCACAGCTGAAGTTAGAATAAATTTCCTTTTCCTTGAACCCCTCTGGCTAGTTACGAAAATGCTCATAAGCCATCACTCTTCCTCTCCTCCCAAAAGATGCAAAAAAAGCTGAACTCAGACGTCAACGTTTTGTTTTTAGAATTGCAAGATAAAAAACTGTATTAATGAATCAGTGTATAAAAAGAAACACAATCACATTTAGGTCAATGAGTATTCCAAGAGACAAAGAAAATTGAAAAGAACATTAGCATAAACTCCAACCATAGGAGTTCCAATGCCTAACAATGTGCAAAAGGAAAGGGAGAACAACGAGAAAAAATGGTAAATGATGTATAGATAAGTCAAAGTGGAAAATTTTACTTCACCAAATTTTTATTTTCTGAAGATCCATCTTGGTAATCTCAAAGAACATAAAAAATGGCTCCAAATATACTCATAACTCCAGAATATACCAAAGATATGGCCTTGGAGTATTGTAGTGGAATCATGGAATATCAGTTCAACATACTACTAAGTTGCATATAAGAGCATGTACGTCCACAAATCTAAACTACAGCCAAAACGGTATGAAAAAGGATTAGCTTGAAAAGCAATAGGCCAAACTTGACAACACTCTAAAATCATGTATAAATGTAGGTAGACCATAGGCTTCAATCAATGGCAGTCTAATTGCATGCTTAGATTTCTGTAATATGCATTATCCTGATATACAGTGGAAGCACAGACCACGTGCTTCAACCTATGACATCAATCTCATCAATTAATTCCCACTCCGGGCTTTGGCAAAGAGAACAATAGTCCAACTAAATTCATCTGGAACTCAGTAGACAAAACTAATATGCCAGAAGCCTGTCAGCTGATAGGGATTTGAAATCAGCTGGTGTTGAAAGAGAATTGAGAAGTACGAGAGCATGGTTTCAAAAGATAAAACTAGTAAAGGAGGAAAAGTCAAAGCTCGGTGTGCACTTTTATTTATGGTTGAAGGACATAATGTTAAAGCTCTAGAATTTTTCTGCATCCCCCAACAAAAATCTCTTATGAGAAACTGTTATCCTCCTTTCTCACAAAGCCTCTTTCTTCCATCTCAATGTTTTACTGCCACATATTCCGAAATTCAATGGGCTACTAACAGCGGCGAAGGCATAGGACATATAGACCTATTGTTACAGGGATTTACTATTGAAGTTTTCCCACTAGAAAGCTCCTCTCTTATCATGTGCACGTAATAACAATTATTCCTTAAATCCTCACAAGAAAAAGAAAAAAAATGAAAAAAATGACCAGCCTTCAAAAATGGCAGTTAGAAAGTAGGCATGCATGTATCAGACAGTCTATAAAATGTGAATTTCAATATTAGGCTCCTTCAAGACACACGTATAATTTGAATGCCAAGAAACAAGAAATCCCCGCTGGTTCCACAATTCCAAATTCCACTTTGTACCGGAATTGATGTTATATCCTCCCCCTAGGTGCCGAAGACAAAGATACAATAGAAACGTGAAGAACAACTCAATGCTAATTATCAGCTAGACAAATAGTTTAATATCAACAGGACAAATTCCTTTTGGGACTGTGAGAACACATTGCTCCAACTAATAATAGAAAGATGTCAACAAGAAAAATATTATAATGATATCAGAGAGGTCCACAACAAATCAGGATGAAACTCAAATCAAAATGGAATAGAGATGATAGTTAACTGGCCTGCTTTGTTTGAGCTCGGAAACCAAAGACTATGATTCTCATATCCTTGCCTGCAAAATATAGGAGGAAAATGAGGGGTGTCATTAAAAGTCATATAAACATGTTTTTACAAGATCAAACGGGATAAATCCTACAACTACCAGGTTGTGATAGTTGCATCTGACTATTTGTGAATGATATGAGACAAGTGTGCCAAAGACAACCAACTGTTTGTAATCCAAATAACAATATTTTTTTGTTATAACCAAGTGAAATGAATATGAATAACAATATCTATATTATTTTTCAATTTTCAGACCAAGTAAAATACAATTATCTCAATAGCCACCAAGCATGCAATCATCTCCAAGACCACCTTTCAGTTGATCATCAAATAATAAAAAAAATTAATTGCTATTCACAAATAACACTTTGAAGAGATCATATCTGTGGAAAGAGCAAAAGATCATATCTTCTCAAAAAGGTGAGAGCAAAAGATGATTTCAGTTCAAGATGATCTCAGTAATATTTCTCCCAAAAAAATATGATAATGCCATCAGATTGTGCAAACCTTTTATTGAATGCAACAAGGTAAAGTGACAACAAAGGATATATCAAACAAGCGTCACATGTCTATGGATCCAATGTGTTCATGGAGGCTTGAGAAGATGAATCCTAGTCACCAATGTAAATAAATCTTTTCTGATGTTATGCACCAGCAGCATTTTGCCCATCAATTCACTTCTAGGAGCAATGCATGAAGTGGTTTTATAGATAGTTTAGAGGCAAAAGGCTGATTGTTTGGCTACTACTCCACTGCTACAGCTTATCATATTTTGGTATGCACCGTCAAGATGATAATTCCATCTAAACCCTGTCATAAAAAGAAGCTACAACTACGGTAGATCTCATTTTTGTGCTCTCTAATGATAATTTAGATGAGATGTTAGTGGTAACTTCATTGATGATCTGCTTCATCTCCACAACACCTTGCCTCTGAAACCTTTTGATGGTAGAGCTATCCCCAGTCTACATCTTTTTTTCCAACTACGAGTCTCCTATTCTGAGTCCTGACACATCTGATCCCTGGGATCACCATCAAGTGGCTGCCACACTGCATGATCTTTGATAAAACACTCTGTCATAACTATTCTTCCAAAGTACAAGGGTGAAATATTGACCGGACCTTTGAACTTTCTAGGTACCTTTTTTGTATAGTTCTCTTCATGGAACCTTCTCCATGATTTGAAGAACCATCTCAATTCTCAACATCTGAATACAGAAATTCTTCTCAAATTTCCATCATTCAGATAATGTCCTCCCTTTTGAATGACTTTCCCATTATGACAGCAGATATCTTCCTACCTTCCAAACTGAATTCAACCAACTCATTGTGCACCGAACAAAAGTGGAGAAGAAGTGTTGGTTAAAAAAATATGTATTAAGACAAAGCACAGCATAAAATGATTGAATACTGTATTTGATTCCGCTGCAAGAATGCTGGCAGTTTGCACAAGATGATCAATGAAAAGTGTTCCATCACTTGTCAGGATAACTTAAGATATAAATGGCTTTGTCCTGAATAGCTATTCCTGCCTAATGATGCCTAGACCATTACAATATTCTGACCAGAAAGATGAGATAAATGAGTAGGCCAAGAACCTCCTCAACTAAGCACTGGTCCCACAATGGTGGCCAGCTATATAAATCCATTCCTATCATTCGGCCCAACCCAATGCAATATCAGGTGAACATTCAAGGGATATCAAATCCCTTTTCTTACCTCATTCTGCATCTTCCGAAGTCTACCCCATTTCCTTTCTATTAGCTCTAGCCTCAGTCATCACTCCTACCCCCTCATTTCAAGTTCTCAGACATCTTAAATGATCTTCCTTCATCTATGTTTCTATAAATAACAATAATTGTAGCTTATTACAAATGAAAACATTTGCTAACTTTTGTCTATTCCGCCACTCATCCATCATACCCCCTTAGTACTACACCTAATTTTTGTGCATGTTTTTAGCTCAACATTCTATGAATCATTTTATGATGGTCGGACAATCATCTTAAAATGCTTTCATTTTTTTTTTTTCATTTTGAAGGTACTTGGCTATCAGATGAGACACCGTGTATGCATTTATTCTTTGAACAAGTCACCATAATGCACATTTTAATTATAACAATTTCTGGAACTATAAACTCTAGGAAGCAGAATTACCTGCCTTTCGGAAATTCATGACTAACAATTACACCTTTGGTTTATAATCCAAACCTACAATTCATACAATTGCATTTTAAGTACTGAAATCTCCACATATATATTACAAATCTTGAAAAATCCTACCTTCTAATCTGCGATATCAAGACATATTCATATTACATACACCATGGTCCCAACACTGGTGATATTAACAATGCACCATAATCATGAATCCCTTTAAATTTCATCACATTCACCAGATTATAACTACAATCCCCAAGTACCAATCATACTTTCAAAGCACCACATTCAACATTTTCAATCCCGGCCTATAAATTGAATACAAAAACTATATATCCAACAAGATTGCAATTCATTTATATTCATATTCATATCATTTCCTCTAAACAGAAACATGTCTTACATATGAACACAGCAATTTCAATACAATAACTATCACAATACTTCCCCTTTCTTTCATTTTTTGTGGATGGAGGAGGAGCTGATTGACAGAAGACACTTCATATAGCCCACCACATGTGCAGGGACTAAACGATTTTTTCCTTTTCTTGGGGGAGCGGGGAATGGATCTAATCTTCCAGGTTTTCCAACAAACTCCACATATAAAAGAAAACAGGGAGCATTACCAAAGAGCTGGAGAAGTCTTCTGGACGAAGACCTGTCAGATTGACGAGAGGTTGATTGTTGCTTGATAACCTGCAATACCATAGAGCAAATATGAATAAAAAGAATAAGTTTGTTCCTGGTGGCAGTGGGCACCAAATAATAAAGAAGAAAACAAGCACAGAAGCATATAAAGAAGAAAAGAAGATGAAAAATCTAAATACGACCACGTAAACCTCGTACTTGAATGAAAAGAATCTTAAAATTCATAAACTAATATTACCGTATCGGCTGATATATCAGCTTTGTCAACCAATACAAAAATATATTGTAATATTGTCGTGGTATCTATGGGGTCTAATAATGATACATATTAGATAATACATATCGTATCGGCCAATATTGCCATCAATGGATGACATACCTTCAAAGAGCCTTCTTCACTGCTAAAAATCTCCATAACCATTTGCTCATAGGGACTTATTGAAGTCTTCAAAATTCTTGTCACCCAACTTACCAACTTAGCATGAAGACTGATAATTCTCATCTAACTAGGTGAAATTTAAATAATCTTTGCTAGAACCACAAATAAAATGCTGAATGAGTTTTTGAATTTTAGCACCCACATTGTGAAGCAAAGCAAGGGCAAGAGAAATAAATAGGAAGGATTGATAAGGTACTTTTAACAATCCTACCTCCTATAGATGGATAATTATAATTTCCTACCAAAATTCTCAATCACTTATCCCTCATAGCCACCTATGTGTTTTTGGCACCAAGAGGCAGCCCCAAATGACGAACAGGGAAATAGAAAAGCTAAGAAGTTCCAAGAAAGACTGAGAGATAAGAATTGGAAGCAACTGGTGACACAAAAACTTCAGACCTATGCTGAAATTTTAGACAGGGCCCTGATATCTGAAAGGAAACTAAAAACTCATAGGTTCTTCGCAAAAAAGGCTGCTAGTAGGACAAGTTATAGAACGGGATCTGGTTTAGGAGCCCAAGGACCTTCTAAGAAGGAGAAGGTGTCAGATAAGAGAAAAAGTGGTTCTGAAATTCAGTCAGTATCAGTGTCTAGTTCTCCGACTTCAGCAGTAAGCTGTCCCCACTGTGGAAAGAAGCATTTAGGGAAGACTTGTTTTACAATGTCGAGGGCATGCTTCAATTGTGGAGAGACAGGCCACCGGATAAAGAATTGCCCACGGCCTAAAAAGCTGGAGGAAAAGAAACCTACCATCCCAGCTAGAGCCTTTGCGGTGACAGTTCAAGATACTAAAGCATCGCCTAATGTGATTGAAGGTACTCTTCTTATTTGTGGAGTTTTAGCTTCTGTTTTATTTGATTCTAGATCTACGCATTCTTTTATTTCCCCCTATTTTGCACACTACATTTCATCAACTCCGAAGATATTAGATTATTCATCGGTCGTATCGATACCTACTGGGTCATCAGTAATTACCGATATTATGTATCCGGAGTGTATGGTTGAAGTAAATGGGGTACATTTAAGAGTAGATCTAATATTATTAGATATGAGTGATTTTGACGTTATTTTGGGGATGGACTGGCTAGCATCTTGTCATGCCAGTATAGATTGTTTCTTAAAAAGGGTATGTTTCTCAATCCCTGTAGTAGAGTCCTTCTTCTTCCAAGGTATTAGGAGGAGGAATAAGCCCGTGTTAATTTCAGCATTGCATACCAAGCATTTGATCCAAGGTAGATGCCAGGATTGTCTGGCGTATGCCAGCACCATTGAGAGCCATAGTGTACAGGCAAAAGATATTCTGGTTGTATGTGAATTCGAGGATATATTCCCATAGGAGTTGCCCGAACTACCTCCTCATCGGGAGATTGAATTCGAGATCAATGTTGTTTTGTGTGCTAGCCCAATTTTAAAGGCACTGTATCGTATGGTACCTGCTGAGTTAAAGGAGTTAAAGATGCAGCTGCACGAATTGTTAGATAAATGATTTATTAGGCCGAGTGTATCTCCATGGGGTACACCGGTTTTGTTTGTTAAAAAGAAGGACGAGTCCTTGCGGCTGTGTGTAGACTATCGTGAACTAAATAAGATCACAATTAAAAATAAATATCCTTTACCGCGCATTAATGATTTATTTGATCAAAAGATCCCGGGTATTCTCTAAGATTGACCTAGGATCAGGATACCATCAGTTGATGATCAAGTAGGAGGATATGGCCAGGACAGCTTTCCGGACCAGATATGACCACTATGAATTTCTTGACATACCCTTCGGTCTTACTAATGTCCCTACTATTTTTATGGACCTGATGAATCGAGTGTTCCGACCGTATTTGGATAAATTTGTGATGGTATTTATTGATGATATTTTGATATACTCTAAGAGTCATGAAGAACATGAAACTCACCTAAGAATTGTGCTGCAAGTACTCCGTAAGGAGAAATTATATACTAAGTTGAAGATGTGTGAATTTTGGCTAGAGAAAGTGATATTTTTGAGACATGTTATTTCAAATGGTGGCATTTCAGTAGATTCCAAAAAGGTAGAACCTGTTATTAACTGGAATAAGCCCACATCAGCAACTAAAGTTAGGAGTTTCCTTAGCATGGCAGAATATTATAGAAGATTTACAGAGAATTTCTCTCGGATTGCTACGCCCCTGACGCAATTAATTAGGAAGGAGGCCAAATTTGATTGGACTGAGGAGTGTGACCAAAGTTTTCAGGCGCTGCATGACCGCCTAACAGCTGCTCCGGTGTTGGCAGCCAAGGTTAACGGTTAAAAATCAGCATCAACTCCATCACCAACTAACAACAGTTCAGATATACAGATTCGAGCACCTTCAAAAGCAAGCAAAATGCACCGTAAATGAAGCACATCCTCGGTTGAAGCATTGCACAAAATTAGTTTACCATCAACAAACATCAAATGGGACACAAGCTTCCTTGCAATAAATTTTACTAGTGACCAAGTGTCCATACAACAACTGTTGATAACTTTGTGTAAAAATGTGGTTAGAACCTCCATAATTAAAAAAGAAAATATAAAGAGACAAAGGATCACCTTGACAAAGACCTCTAAAACTTGGGGAAAAAATCACTAGGCTCATCGTTTCTATAATAGAGAGTTTGGGGGTAGAAATGCACCATCAGACTCCACCCACCTATTGCTAAAACCATCCTATTCAACAACTAACACAAGAAGTTTCAGTCCACATGGGCAAAAAGCTTTTTGAAAATCCAATTGAATGTAGTTCTCAGCTTTTACATCAGTCTATTGTTAAGCTCCTACAAGATGAGCCACCTTACACACTGTAAATAAAGAAATATGGATCTTCCAAGTCAGGGTAAAAAATTTGTCTCTTCCTTTTAATCCATACAAGCAATGTGAATGGAACTAAGTGATCCCACATAAGTAGCATCAAAGACCTACTTGTGACCATAAATTGCTTGTGAAATAAAGAAAATAGACTAGGCAACCTAACAATATTGGAATATCACTTCCTCTATTTCTTAATAGTGATAGTAATTTTTCTTAATAGTGATAGTAAATATCCAGAGTCTAGTGATTATAAGTTAATAGAGAATTACTAGAACTATGTGCCAGAAGAAGAAATACTCACAACAAGATTAGAAATATGCCCAAAGACTACCAACATAATTCACTAATCGTGAATTTGAATCCCTCAGCCTGCTTCGCACACTGCATCCATTTCCTTTTGATCGAAGAAAACTTGATCACAAATTTACTTAATAGATGGGTTACAAACCACGATTGCTTGCGAATGTTTAGCTTAAGAACAACACATAGCTTGAATTTCATCAGCTACAAACCAAACCAAGTAGGACAAAACACAATCTGATTTTGCCCACCTTCGAGTTGCCGCTTCATCAGTTTGTCCACCATAAATTGAACTTCAAATACTTCCTTTTTGGTTAAGATCTTACATAAACTTATCCTTAGCTTCACTAGAATTTTCCTGATCAAATTCAAACAGCACCCTCAAACTTAAAACTACTAATCTCATCAAACTCCTCTGGCAAACTAGTCTATAGTCACCCTAAACTTTCTCTTGTATCACCTCTTTAACTCTCTATTAACATCCGTCTTGTATCTCCCTCCGGTTGCTATCAATTCTTCTGCCAATCCCTTTAAGTAATTTGAAAGTTGATCTTGAAAGCAAAACTCTTCAAAAGAATCAATCTCATATCTAATAGAACAAGGTGCACAGAGTAGATCTATTCATGAATTATTCTGCATATTGGACTCCAATTGATTAAACATAAGACAATCTTGATTGTGCTGATACACAATTAAATCTAACTAAACTAGTCCCCTATGAGGGTAGCTCAAGTGGCAGAGTGCTCACTGCTCAAGCCAGTGTTTTCTTAATAATTAAAAGAAGAAGAATGAAAAAAAGCCTTGCTGATTCAAGACAAAAGATTCAAGGTCACAACTGGAGAGATCAATTCTGCTTATTTCTTTGTTCTCTGGCTAAAAGAAATTTCTCAAGCCATGGAACTTGAGAGTCAGTGCACAGAAAATACAACAGAACTCAAATCAACTGATGCTATGAACCTTTTTTGAGGAATAGAAGAACCAAATCAAGAGCATATAAAGGGACATCAAACAGTTAGAGGTCATGTCAATGTGCTTGGTTTTTCAAATCGATTCTTGATTTGCAGTTTTTGTTTCAAATTAGCCTATGGTTGGTTATGCTATTGAAGATTCAAACTAGAAACTCGGGTTTGGGTGGTGTGCTTTTCTATTCAGTCATCAATTTGGGTGGATAAGGCTTCCCTTTTATTAGATTTTGAAATGTCAATAAATTAAGGTTCCCTTCTTTTAGATTTTGGGATGTCAGAAAATTAAGGTTGAAAGTGGCTGAATCCAATCTTGATTAGATATTCCAGATATGGTCCTTTGACTTGGATTTCCATGAAACAGTTTCTTTAGGTCTTATTGTGCATTAGTAGTTGTGATTGAGTAGGTGAACTCCTAAGCAAGTAGCAATATAATGATAATAGATGCTACGAAGAATAAAGGTGGGCATGAGGTCAACGATTACGTGAATTGCTCAAAACAACTCCAATCTACCACTCTTACTGTCGAAGAACAGATAGTGACTATTCATGCCAGAATGAATGATCATCTTGATTCATTAGAAATTTCTTATTAAGTTACGTACTTATTTTGAAATGTTTGAACTACAGTAACAATAAATTTTATCTTCTACCATAACATTCACTGAAAAATAGAAGCCCTTTTAAAAAGAAGCTATACACTAGAGCATTGACCCCATAGGTTGGTAGTAAAGGCATGCCCCCAAAAGCAAGGAGATTCACATGGTTCCTTCCACCCTTCCAAGAATGAAAAGTCTACATAGGACATTCGACATTTCAAGCCATTACCATCATAAACAACAAAGCTTGAAGAAAGAAAGAATCAAATATTCTATTATCTTAACACATCACTATCATCTCAATAAGTGGCTTTTTCTAATCCCATTTGTATATACAAAAAAGCATGCAGGATTTCTCTAACACCCTTTGCATGCATAAACTGAGCTATATAATTAAAAGCAAGCTAGCATGCTTGCCTAATTCTCTTGACTTTGTTCCAAGACACCTGAGGAATGATTACCATCAACATAGTGGTGGAGAAAAGGGTGTCCACACTGAGTAAGGGCTCCCCTCCCAAGCGGGTTGTGAAGCCCAAGGTCAGATAGACATCCTAATGTAGCGAAAAGCAATATATGCAGCCCATCCAGGGAGTGGAATGGGACCGAAGCAAAATGAGTAAAAAAACTAAGGTTGTCATTATTCATATTTCTAATACACGATAAATTCCTAAACAAAAAGTTCATTAAACCACACCAAAAAAAAAATTAAAGGACTGAAAGCACAAAATCCCCTTCAAATTTTGCCCTTTTCATATAGAAGCTAAATTGTGCCAGATATTGCCAACATCCTATACAGCTTACAACCATACAAGTTATCGCAATATGTGAACAAAATAAAAGAGAAAGCAAAGATATGGAAGGCCTACTATTTTGTTAAATTTCTCGATTGTCGCCAGTGGTATAGTCCCCAGTGCAATTATGTCCCTGGTTTTTTCACTCTTAAAGAGGCAAAGAAGAGGAAGATGAGTAATGGAGCAGAAATTCTAAACAAAATGAAATGATTGAACACCAAAGCAGAAGAAAACATACACAACATTATGCTAATGTACCTGAAATTGAGAACTACATCCTATAAGTGTAATTTAAGGATATTGGGATCACAGAATCACACAAGCAGTGCCCGTGTAATATGAGAAGAACCAGATGAAAAACATGCTATCAAATGATACAACGGCAAAAGTTTGCAATACAGTGTGATTGCCATATTTCATTACAGTTATACTAGTGTAGTAATTGATGCTACACTGCATCTTCTTCATGTTACGATAGTATTTGATCCTGAGATTGGCGAAGAATAACCACCCAACAAAGTATTTTTTTTCTACTATGACAACACTTATTAGCCAAAGTGAAATGGAAAACAAGCCAAATAACAGCAATTTAAACTAAATGGAACACTTATCCAAGAAGTCAAAGTATGACCACCGCACCAGCCATGCACAGCACACCATGATATTTTGGACGAGCATCACATAAAATCTTGGAAAAGTCCAGATGATTAGAAAAAATTCTTGGTAATTACCATAGCAAATCAGACTAAATATTCTTAAATTTTACCCAACCGAAGCTATCTTGCATTACTGTGAGTTGCAATGATTGCCCGTTTGAGCCAAGTTACGTAAACAGCAGAAATGAAAATGTACAAACTTTGAGAAGGAGAAACACTTGATTTATGTAAGGGAACTAATTCATTGCTCAAGAGTTTGTGTAAATTTACATCCTTTGATCTACCAACAATCAAGGAAATAAATTTCAACACCTATATGTTGAGATTCTATGATTTGTTGAAGTCAATTGAAAAAATGTGTCTCAAAAGTTTAAATAAAGGAATTTTCACATCAAAGATTGAGATATGTGGAGAGAAAAGTAATAGAAATAGACTCCAAATGAAATTATTGTAATACCTGATTTCTCAATTTACATTTATGACATCATAATTCTTATGCGCTGGGTTAATATACAAAATAATTGTATAACAAAGATTTTGAAAAAAATCAAATTTGAGGACATGGGTTCAGTACCTAATATAGGTGCATGTGGCACACTCATCCATGTTTTAGGCACAATGTTCAAGCATGAGAAGCACACGCGGGGGGCTCTTGGGTAGAATGGGTTGCTTCTAAGTTACGCTTAATGTGGCACTCGTGCATGCATGTACCTGGACATGGCACCTAATGTGTGCCTAACCTGCAATTGTGCGCTGATTTTGGAATATAAGCCCCCTTCACCTGATTTTGGGCATTTGCACAGGAAAAAGGAGAGGGAGTGAGAAAGAGAGGAGTAGAAAAGAAGAAAAAGAAAGAGAAGAAAAGGGATTTTGAGACTATTTCACAACAATCTGGTATTGTTGAGTTAAGAAAAGTATCTCTAAGCCCATTCTTTGGTCTGTTATCGAAATCTTCTAATTTTTCCTCCAATTCTTGTTTAAATGTACATGCATGCCACCATGTACCCATAATATTTCAAGATTGTGTTGATTTTCAACAAAAATTAGAGATTTCACTTGTTTTTACCAAGCATTTGGAGATTTTATTTGTTTTTACCAAACATTTGGACATTTTAAAGGTTTATGTGCTTATATTGAGATATGGTAACGAAAATCATGAAATATTTGAATGTTTGACCTTACATACTATTTTTATGCAAATATTTAATGAGAACTCTACTTTGTAATATGGACAGAGATTTTACTTTTCTCCAACTTGAAAAATTTTTAAATATGTGTCGTAGAGTCCTTCATTTAACAAAATGAAAATATTGTATTTTGGATAGATTATATTCAGGCATATCCAAATATATTATATGCACTTCAAAAACGTACCTATCATCTACGAGGTAAAAAAAAAAAGTGGTATTTAACCCCATCTGCAGAGTGTTGCAGGCAGCCTGCCTACAAGTATTGAATAGTAGTTATCGACCTAAGGCTACTAAAAATATATGTAACCCGTTCTTCAAAATTACCCCTTAATTAGTTGGTATGTGAGTCACCAATCTTTGGTAATTAATTTTCACATGTTTCAATACAATCCTTTGGTTTTCATGTTTTTTGATATGAATTTGCATGTCTTGGTCTTCCTATGTTTTTCACATGTTTCGCATGCTTTAAATATTCATATATATTAAACAGTTCATATGAAATCACGGTTTTGAATCGTATTTATCAAAAATTGGACATTCGGACTTTCGCATGTGATTTATGACTTTAATGTTCTTTTGTCTATTTTACTCAAACATATTTATATATATACATCTGTATATATATAAATACTTTGTTTAGCATCAGGCTTATGTTTTTAAATGTTTTCAAAACTCTTTCAAATTAATGAGAAGTAGATTCTTGTAGGATTTGAACAAAAGATTGTTAAAGGCTTTTATTTAGTTTATATTTGTAGTATTATGGGTTATTTTAAATGTAAAGTACCAAACAGGATTTATATTTTAAGTTCTGTAGTTTAAATTTTGGGCAAGTGTACTTGATAAAGTTATGTATAGTTTTTTATTATTGTATATTTGGTATTTTGGTTGGATTTTTTTTTCCAGCGATTTATGAATTAAACAAGTAAATATTATTTTGAAGTCAAACTGGATATTTTGGCTACTCTTGTGACTACAACGATTTATATTTAATTATGTTACGGTATTAATATGTAGTGTCCAATCCAGTTTTGGTTATTGGACCGTGATTAATTATGGATAGATTTTATACTTGACATCATCACTATTACCCACTTGTATCGGGGTTGTGACAATTACCTTAATCACTACTTACCAAAAAATTGTCACAAAGGATTTTATGGTTAAAATATCCGATAAGGGATTAATCAATAGAGGTTTTAAGTGCTATGGTGTGAGTAAAATTCATCAATGGAGTAAAATATATTATCTTATAGACCTAACATAGTTCACAACCGTCACCACATAAGATTGAAAGATCCAAACCTTTCTCTTCAGAGCATAAACAAACGTTATTAACAAAAGAGAACAATTAGAAAATATACGTCAAAAAATCAACTTTTTTCTAATTGATAACTCATAACACCATAACAGCAGTTTTTACTTTTAAGCTTGAAATTTGATGTTATCACTTCATGCTGTTGACTGAAATATTCAATCTCAATTTACCTCTGATTATTCATATTGTCATTAAAAAAAAATAAATCAAACCGGCAAAATTTTAAATTAAATCAATAAGTTCAAATAGTTTCTTGTGCTTTTTATTGCACAAAAAAATCATTTTGTCAATCCTAAAAAAGATTTTATTATAATCAAAAGGTGCATTGACCATCTTAGGGTATGTATAATAAATCCCAACACTTCCAAATTTCATAGTTTCTTTTTCTTTACTTTTTTCCATAGTTTCTTTTTCTTTCCTTTTTTCTCAATAAATTATCAACCAAACATATCAACACCCTCACTTTATGTCATCAAACATATCAGCGTATCTCAATAGCCCATATATTCAGCACAGCAAAACCATCAAGCTTGTTGTATACAAAACCACAATTGAGATAAAACACACAAACTATAATTTCGCCTCAACAACTACAGCTGCTTTCTAACTTTCTAGTGAAAACAAGCACAGAGAAATGAAGTGTGCAATCACTAACAGTGTGTTGATGGTGTCGAAGTAGAGAGAGGTGCATCACCATTACATTAGGTATGTGACTTGGTAGTTGGAATATCAGCCCAACCCCAAGACACTGAAAAAATTGTCTTCCAAGTGAAGCACTGGTATATCATCTTGAATATTAAGATCAATTGCAATTGGACTCATAGTCTTCCCCCGACACCATACCAATCTGTCTCCACTTTAATTACGAACATGATGGTACCTAGTGGATGAGACACCCAATGAATCCAGAAAGAAACTATGCAGTGGAAAGTGGAAGGATTTAGGCAGCAGTAGTGGAAAGTGAAAACCCAACCATCAAAGCCAGCCTAAGATTCAGCCTTTAGTTGTTTGACACACTATAAATGATTAATCTCAAGATTTCATTTGAAATTTCACTGGATATTTACACAAACCCCATCATTACTAGCTTTTGTACTGTTACAATCGAAGTTTCTAAAGGATTCTGCCAATGTTTTTAATTAATGAAATTTGTTCCTACAGCCTACTTTGGCAAATATGATTGTTATGACACAAGTATCAAAGAGAATAATCTTAAACTTTTTCCAGAGGAATATTTACTTTTCTCAGAGAGACATTTAGTGCTTTTCCATTGCACAATGCTTTCTCTCGGGCTGGATTTCAAGGTGGTATCTCCAGATCTTTTGCATTTCTAACATTTTTGGAACATTTTAGATTTCCTTTTGTGGGGATACTAGACATGTAGACACTTCAATGTTTCTTTTAAAATACTGCCATGTTAAAGCCACCCCCCTTAACCATCATGGGCAAAAAAACAAATGTCCAATAGTCACCTTATTGGAAAAACCCCTATTTATTTCACATCATTTTAATATTTCATTCTTGAAACACCCACATGGTCCCGTTTCTTCAAGAGCAACAAGCACCTCCATCAAGTTGAATCAAAACTCAACTCACATGCATAACTGCACATTTGTCTTAGAAAACACTCCAGCATGAAACGGCTCAAGTGATAGAACATGGAAATGAGTTGAATTTCATCTCAAGAAACGAATTGACACTTCCGATCCTAAGTATTCTGATTATTTCTTTCATTCCAAACAATATGCCTAATAGTGACTGTATTTGTCGGGATAGAAAAAGTGAACACTTCAGTAAGGTCAAAATGGCATCAATATTAGGGGACTGTAGAAACACTGATTATTTTATCATTAAGAAACATAATATAATCCCAAATGAGACTAGGGATTGTTAACCAAGTACAAAATTATCACCTCGCACCCTTCACTATCCACCTCCCAAAGGGATAAAGAAAAAAAGACACACTACTCCAAGGGCAAGAGCCGCATACTAGACCCAGGAAATTCACAATAACTATAATTTGAAAAAATATCCTACAGACTAGAGGAAATTATAAATAAGATCTACATAATAGCCCTATGAAACTTTAGTGCAAGGGCTTGTCAATGAGCATGTGTGTGTATGTGCACCCTATAACATTCTTCCTTTGCACATGACTTTTGTAGGGCTTTATGCACCCCCTTCAAGTGGGAAAAAATACCAGTGATAATGCATTAAAATTTACCAACACAAACTGACTTGGACTAAGAGTGAGGCTTGAAGTTATGCTAAAGTTACTTCATAGTCACCTGAAGCTCATAAATTTGAACAAAAATAGTCTCTCCAAGTTTAGGGATGAGGTTGCATATGTTTGACGTTTCCCAAAATCCACAATGCAGGAAGCATCCTGCGTTGGGCCACCCCTATATTTCATCTACTTCTCTAGTATGACAATCATGATATGAATAGTTAGTGATTATAACATCCAACTAAAAACTTCCTAAAATGGAATGAAGCAATGGTGTGTCTAAAAAGTCCAGATCAAAACTCATGGTTATATGCATCACATGAAAGAATGCAATGTAAATAAATTCCTTTGGATGCATTTAAATAAATAACTTGTTAGTCCAGTCTTTAGCGTTGGAAAATTTAGTGACAATATTTTATAACTTGAGTCTCTTATTTTTATTACGTCTTGTATGTCATTGGTCTAGCATGTTCTGCAGCTGAAATTTATGCAAGTATAGGACGGAGATTTTCACCGAAGATTTGATTGATGTTTGGCTCGTTGAAAATTTGTCCAGAGCATTTCGCTCTAAGGTTTGGTTTGAGCAAAAAGCCAGAGGGAGCAAACATGTGACGGAAGCTTGAGCGGCAGTTTGCACGAGAGCCTGTGCTTGATGCCTGTGTGTCTATGTACTCAATCGGTAGACAGCCCAAGAGCAGTCACATGAAGCCATGATATTGTCGCTTGAGCAGTATATTGCCCAAGAGCCTGCACCTGAAATCCGTGTGTCTATTTGTTTGAGGTGAAGAGTGGTAGAGAGCTATCATTCAATTCCTGTGAGATCTTTGTTCAAGCAGAAAGCAGCTTTTTCACCCACTACACACTAATATGGACTTCTTAGACCGGGAGTTAATTTCAATTTTTTGCCTTAACAACAAGTTATAGAAGGGAACACAACAAAACATAGAGAACATTTTTTGGAGAGCCTTTGAAGTCACCAACTTACTAGAAAGATTTTTCTTCTTTGTTGATGAAATATTCTTAAAAGATGCGAAATCTCTAACCAAAATACTGAATCAAATTTCCTAGCTTGTACTCCTACAAAGTTTTGTAGTGTGGCTCATACATAGAATTGAGGCCTTGTTTGCAGCCAAAAGAATATGGTCAACAGAGGTCCATTGGGAGAAGCCAGAAGGATACTAGTATCACTACATGTTTGCAATTCTAAGAAAGACCCTAAAAGATAGCATGTTTGGCATTAGTCTACTACCAAAGGTTACCATGCCTTAGGGACCAAACTGTAAGTTATCTCTTCTCATATGGTAGATTTTTCAACTGGCGATTCATAACCCGGATGATTTTTCCCTAAATATGTTGTCCACAAGTCCGTCACTTTATCATGTGTTCTCTACTTTACTGCATTTTAATTTCATATGTATGCTTATGAATGGTGATGGATATATTATGATCATCTAAATCTATAATTGCTTTCGTACATTGAAGTTAGGAATTTTTATTTGTGCTTCCTTGTAGTTACACTTATTCACCTCCTCTAGGAGTTCCTGGGTCTAAACATTGATTTCTCAATTCTGATTCATTTGATCGCATCAAGCTAACTGCATAGGGATAACAGTACGCATCACTTACCACAAAAAGCAAGCGGTAATTGGTCACCAGCAACGTGCCAACTTCTTTAGTATTTACAAGATCAACACCATATCCCTGAAAGAGGAGAATCAAATAGCTTCTTAAATAATCCTAAAATTCTTTACATGAATAATGCCAAACAGAGGACCAATTAAGAGGCTTGGAATAACACGCCTAGGGCACACACCTCGACTATAACCTCTTCTGCTTCAAGCAAAAAATGGGACATACCATGAGAGACAGTCCTCGCAACAGGCTGAAATTAAATCAAAACATTAAATTGGTACTTCGACCGAAAAAAATATACGAAAATCCGCATGAATTGCCCAAATTCAAGCGAAAGTGAAAGAGAATCACGATAATTAGGGCTAGAAGGAGACCTCATGCTTCGTCCATTCAATAGCCTCCCAGCTACCAGTGCCTTCCATCTTCTCCGAGTCGGTCAGTCGAGCATGGTGGGGCAGAGAGTTTGATCGCGCAGAACGCGCTGTTGAAGCAGACATGCGAGAGTCGCGGAGAACGTACAGCGGGCGAAGGAGAAACCGTTGAGAGAGAGACGGAGGCCGGGGTGGATCAGATGAGAGAAGAACCTGACATTCGTTGGAAGGATGATTATCGATTAGGTCAGGAGCTTTACTCGATCTAACCGTTTGATTATTGCCTCATCATTTGATAGCCGTGCAAGACTGGCTTATTTTAAAACAGTATTTATAGTTCCGCTCGAGAGCATTTTTAAAGTATATTATTGGCGTTTTTAAATTTTTGAAATATCAAATGTTCA
>JAODPA010126813.1:0-17350 GCA_025585075.1 Nepenthes mirabilis
AATTCTCGCTTTATTCTTCTTACAATTCTACAAACCAAACATTATAATACAAATTCCTAACTAATTCTATTCTAACAACCAAATATAGGAATAACAATTTCCAACTTTATTCCTATCTAATTTTATTCCATGAGAATAACTATTCTATTCCCACCTTATTCCATTCCAGCAACCAAACATGCCGTAAAGAAGAAAGAACTCGAGCACTCATCCATCCATAAGGACTAAAATCTACCAAACAGCCCAACCGGGCACATGTGAGGGAAAGGGTTTTATGGTCCAAAACCAATCTGGGGCATCTAGAGAGAGAATCTCTCTCTTCTCTCTAGGGCTCAGCTTTTCAAATTTTGCCTTTGCTATTTCCCGGCATTGGCCGCGCCGAAGCTGGCCATGGCCGGCCTCCTGGGAGATCCGGGAGCTCCTCCCGGATCCCTCCAGGATTCCGCCCACCCCTCTATACCTGTCCACCCTTCAGAACAAATAGTCTCGTCCACTTCGTCCGATTTCTCTCTGTGAACGGAAGTCCTCACTGGCAAAGGAACGCATATGGACTTTGACAAATGTCCCCTGCAGTCGCCGACTACTTCTCCTCTCTCCCATTCTACTGGTTGCGCCGACTAGTGTAGGAGCCTACTGTGAACTGGTTCCTTGGCTGTCCTGGAACCTGAGCCGTCACCTGTGGCCATTCCCTCTACTCTTGTAGAAGGTCCTGCTTTCTTGAAAGTGATTCCTGATGAGGTTCAGGTAATCCCTACCCCAGATGTAGTTTCGCCTTTTAATTCTGGGTATATTCAAACCAATGCCAGCTCTTGGTCTAGAGTTTTTTTTCTTTTGTTAAGTAATTAATTACATTAAAATTTAAATAAAATGTACAACAACTATATTCTTTACCAAGTGGTCTAGAGTTATTCAGGGCAAGAGCATCAATTCTTTAGCTCCCCTCAAATATTTTCCTCCCCAATCTTCGGATGGAGCCGAAAACCTTGTTTCTCCTCATGCTGAGGTTATTCAGCAGTGCCAGGAATTTTGGGGTTCCACACTGGTCGGATATTTCTACGAAAAACCAATTCATTTTCTGGTGGTAAATACCATTGCTAGGAAAATCTAGGCAAAATTTGAGCTCTGTCATATAGCTGCAAATGGTAGGGGTTTCTTCTTCTCTCACTTTGGTTTCTAATGCTCAATTGGATGCCTGCTTGGCTAATGGTCCCTGGGCCTTTCGAACGAAATCCATTTTCCTTAAGAGATGGTCTCCGAGTATGGCCTTTGATCAGGAATCGCATATGACATTCCCTATTTGGATCAACTTGGTCAATATTCCAGTTGAATATTGGACCCCCTTAGGCCTAAGTTGGATTGCTAGTAGGGTTGGTAAAACTATCCATCTTGATCCTCGCATAGCTAGAATGGATCGTGTGCAATTCACTCGAATTTGTGTTGAGGTGGGTCGGGATGACCCTCTCCGTGCAAAAATACGATTAACATCTGGAGCTGCTATGTCATCAAAGATTGTTGAGGTTGAGGTTGTCTATCAATGGAACCCGACACGTCGTATGTTTGGATGTACTGCCAACCAGAGCAGTCCTGTGAGAAGCTTCGGGGTTGGGAGTCAGATTTCAATGGTATGAAGGTTGAGCAGAGCAGTCCAGAGCAGTCCTGCCAACCAGAGCAGTCCAGAGCAGTCCTGCCAACCAGATTTCAATGGTATGAAGGTTGAGCAGATTGATAAACCTAAGAGCCTGGCTCTTGGTGTTGACGGGGTTGGGAGTGGGTCTTCCCCCCTGGGTTCCCATTCTGCTGACCACAAAGCTCTATGTGAGAAGCTTACGCTAGAAAGTGAACGACCTTCCTGTCATACATTTGGTTCTGATGCAAATTCTCTTGGGTCGGCAATGGATATCAGGAGGTGAGGCTGTCGGCTGTTGGCATGTCTGAGGCATGTCTTGTGGCGCCTATAAGGGTAGTTTACCTTGCTGAAGGTGACCATAGCCTTTTTTTTTAAGTAATTAATTGCATTAAAACTTAAATAAAACGTACAAGCAGTTATATTGTTTACCAAGTATTTTGCCGACTTGGCAAAAAAAAACACAGAAACAGGGAGTCTCCTAAACCATGACTAAAGTCATTAAAAGCAAGATTACATTATCGAAAATGGTACTCCGTCTAATGCACTCCAGAATCTACAATGCATTCTGGCCTCAAGACAAAGGACTCCGGATTCTATAAAGCCACTCCGTCCAAAACACTCCGTCCAATGCACTCCAGATAAAGAGAGCAAAAGCGCTCCAGCCCCCAGATAATGAGAGCAAAAGCAAACTCCAACCAAAGTCACTTCGTCCAAAGCCACACCGTCCAAAGACACTCCGTACAAGTCACTCCATCCAAAATCACTCCGTCCAAAGTCACCCCATCCCAAGTCACTCCGTCCAAAGTCACTCCGTCCAAAGTCACTCCGTCTTTGGAGTTACTCTGGCTTTCCAGACATACAAGGCAACTTCGGCCTTCAAGGCGCCACAAATCACTCCGGCTTACAAAGAGTGCAAGGCAACTCCGGCCATCTAGAAGCACAATTCTACTCCGACCTTAAATCACTCCGACTTTTAAGAAGCACAATTCAACTCCGGCCTTAAATCACACCAGCCATTAAGCATCTCACAAATCACTCCGGCCTCCAGACAAAGGAACTCCAGATTCAACAATGCCACTCCGTCCAATGTGCACTGCCCAATGCACTCCGAAAAAAGAGAGCAAACGCGCTCCGGTCCCCAGATAGAGTGAGCATAGGCACTCCAGATTTTTTTTTTGAAAGCCACAATAGCAAGCGTTCCGGCCTCCCCAAGCACAAAGCCATTCCGGCCTTAAAGAGATCAAAAGGCAATCTGGCCTCAATGAATTCATGTCACTCCAGCCTTTTAGTGGACAAAAGGAACTCCCACTGCAAATCACTTAGATTTACAGGGCTTTATCTTACTTCGAGTTTTTTCCTTAGCCCATTCAGTGTTACCCACATATTTTTTTAAAATACGAGAGATAGGGCTGGACGTGAGATCCGGATCGATAACAGACGCAGGCTCTATCTCCGGAGTCACTCCATCAGATGGAGGAATCGACAGGTCGTGGTATTCAATATCAGCACTAGGATTGGGGCCATCATCCACAGGGACGTCCTCAGAAGCCAAGTTTCCTAGATTGGATCTATGGAACTTAATTGGATGACCAATATCACTGTAAGGAGCCAACATCCTGCGGTGAGGAGCACTACTGGGAGCCTCAGCTGACAAGATCTCAGGAGCAAATCGCACCCTCTTTAAGAATGGAGCCTGATCCAAAGCCTTGAAGGGGGTCGCATCTGAAGACTGAACGACAGAGTCAACTAAAGGAAGCCCATCTGTATCTAATGAATCTGCAACTGAGCCAACAGTATCCGGATCAGTTGGAGGATCCGCATCAGCCTAGAGAGGCAATGAGATATGTCCAACCTCACTGGAAGAGATATTGCTAGGAGCAGTGCGGGAGCCCTCCTGAGGCGACAAATTCAACACTGAATCAAGGGAATGATCCTCCGACAAATTCTCCACACCAGATTTGTCCTCAGGGGGACACTCCTCATCAGAGTGGTCATTAGAGCTGGTCTCCTCAGAAGAAACCTTCTCACACAAAAACCCAACATCCCTTGATCCAGTTAAGGCGTCAACCACAGTTCCTGCAACACATCCAGAAAGGCCCTGGCCTGCTTGAGGCATTTTATCAACGCTACCCTCCAGATCAGCAGAGGAGGGTAACAAGGTAGTGGTCAACAGAGTTCCCCCAACAGACACACTAATATCCCCAACTGGCTCACTAGAGACCCCATCAGAGGAGGAAGGGGAAGTATCAGCCAGACAAGGAGACTTATCTATAATCCCAACAGCTTTACTACCCGGATTAGCAATGCGACCCTTTAGAGGGTAAATTGGCTTCCTGTGGTAACAAACCTCAATGTCCACCGAGGAGGCCCCAGCAACAGCTCCAGACTTCAGTCTGATAATTGAAGGGAGATGGGCACCTCGGGTAACTTCAACACAGACGCGAGCAAAATTAAGCCGCTCCATTTTAGCAGTGCTTGGATCCAGTAGAAGGGGCTTACCAACTCCACTGGCAATCCAACTCAGACCCAAAGGGGTCCAATATTCAGTAGGGACCTTGGACAAGGTGATCCAAATCAGGAACGATTGGAAAGATTCCTTCTCCAGCACCATACCAGGCATCCATTTTTTGAGGAGAATGGCTTTCCACCCTAAAGCCCAAGGACCACAAGCCAAACAGCAGTTCATAAGATCTTCAGAGTCAAATCTGAAGAAGAAGAAACCGCAGTCATTCCCGGCGACGTGTTTCAAATCGAATCTAGCCCAAATTTTACGGACAATGGTGTTAACAGCCTGAAGATGGAGGGGGCTTTCAAGGAAATAGCCCACCAACGTAGCTCTCCAGACATCCTAGGCCTGTTGAAGTACCTCAGTAGGGGGGAGATAGAGATGACATCCCCAACAATATCCTGAGGGGGATAGTAAGTCAGATCTGGAATCTGACTCACAAAACCTTCCAAACGACATCAGTTCAAGAAGGGGGGCAGCCTCTGCGAGCTTAGAAGATTTGCGAAGTGCATTCCTGGTTCCATCGATGGTAGGAGGAGATGCCAGATTGGAAGGCATCGAAGGCTTCATTCTCGCTAAGAAAGCCGAATTGGGTCCTGAAGACGAGGGCAAAGCGCACCTTCGCAGGGGAGGGAAGGATGGAGAAAGGTTAGCATTTGTAGACGAATCTAATGACGGCGAAGAGGGGAGGCGACTTGGAGAAACGCCTAGGGCCTTAGGAAGGGATGCCGCCGCCAGCATGGAGCTGGCCATGCTGGCGCTGGAGACGGCTGGGAGAAGCCGAGCGCCAGCAGTTCAAATTTTAAATTTTAAATCTAGAGAGAGGGGAGAGCACCTCTCTCTAGAAACAGATCTTGTTGTTGTGATCTAGTCTAAGTGTTTTGCTGACTTGGAGATAGAGTATAGTAACTTTGGGGAACCACTTTGGTGACCATAGCCTTCCTTCGTAGGACCCTGCCTTTGATGAGCAAATGGCTCCAGCTTTTGGAATTTCTGGCGAAGTCAAGGAGCTTTCATCTCTTCAGGCATTGACAGTGACGGCTTAGAAGGTCACTTGCGTTGCTCCTGGTGAAAACTCATCCAACAGGCTCGGGCTGATTTCACAGTCTCCCCTTGATGATGCGGTAACTGCAACAGTTCCGACTGATGTTTGTTTAGACACTGGTTCAATCGGTCTGCCAAATGAAGTTGAATTGGCAGGCTCTACTCACAGATCTCATACGACCCCAAATTTTTTTTTTGGTAAGCAAGTAAATTTGGATTAAATGGAGAAAAAATTTATACAAACTATACTTTATCTCCAAGTATTTTGACTTGGAGTTAAAATATTAAATGCTACGGCATACCCCGAGCAGCTTGGTACAACAGATGACACCAAACATTAACATAAAAAGGGGCCCTCTAGAAGGGCAAAAATCTATCTAGTGTTAGACCAGTAAGCCATCTCAGCAGGATGATTCCACCACCACAGGCAAGGGCAGTGCAAGTTTGGCTGGACCATCAGCTCGCTCAGGCAACTAATCCAGGGCCCCTTCACTCATCTGCAGCTACCCACAGTAGCATCACTCCCTTGCATGCTACTACTTCTCCATAATCAACCAAAAACTCCAGTTGCACATTCAAACTTGCTAGGCAGGCAAAGTCTCCAACTTTCTGATCAACTGCACACTAGCATCAGCAGGGAGCGAATAATCAGATTTGTCCAGCTTCAGCATCTAACAGCAGGGTACTTCCACCAGCTGACAGCAAATAATTCCACAGATCCCCAGGAATCAGCATAGTCCACACCCAAGGAAATGCCAAGAGCTACAGCCCGCACCACTCCCAAAAGAAGCATGGATCAAAAGCACCATCTGTGTCATCGCCATGCAGCAGCAGCAAGTAGAGCAAAAAGAGTTCTCCCGTTCCAAAATCGGGTAGGAGAAAATCTGCATCATAGTCCAGAACTGGTTTTACATACTCCCAACAGCAAATGGAGCCTGCACCTTTTACTGTAGCAACTCCCAGCAAACCGCAAGCCGCCTTTCACAGCAACAGTACACTGCATTGAGAGCAAAGATACCGAAAACTAGGCATCAGCACATTAATTGCACACCAGGACCAAAGATCAGTTGAAGCCCAGAACATCCCGGAAATGCAGCAACAATGATTTGCATCCAAGAGTAGTAATTAAATTCCATAAGAGCCGGCCTCCTCCAGTAGCATTTGAAAAGCAATGGAAAATACCAGACTACCTAGAAAAAAAATCAGACCTCAGTAGGGAACTAACTATGGTGCAGCAACAGCATGGAGAAAAGCCTACACGCAAGACCTGGCTCCAGCTACACGCGAGACAGAAAACTACATTATCAATCTATATCCCTGAGCTCACCCAGATTGAATAAATGAAACCCAGTTTCATTTGCCAAAAGAGATCAAGCATCCCTGTGAGGGTTACTGCCAGCGAGACTACTATCAGTAGAATAACTGCTATGAACAACAGTATCAACAGAAGACCAAAAGGAAACTGCCAGCACCAACAAGCAGTCAAAAACAACGGGACACTCCTTGACAGCAAGAGAGGTATATCAATTCGTGCTTGGATATCCATTAGAGATTTTTGAGGCTTTTTCCGCTTCCCCCTTGATTTTGCATGGCTCCAGTTACCGTCTTGCACCGAGTGGACTTGTTTGTGGTGCATCTCCGAATCACGTCACCCTTCCATAATTTGTGAATGGAAATCGTGGAATCCCGCCACTAAATGACCAGCATGGTAAGGATCTAGAAAGGGCTCAAATTGTCCTAGAAAATCCTATGTTTGATTTAGTTCAGATTGATGGGCTTCAAGAAAAGCGACCCTCGTATGTGGAGTGCTTAGCAAATAGTGTTGATCTTGATCTAACACCCAACTCAATCACGTGACCTTCCAGCAAGTATTCCTTGAATGATTCAGTCCATGTTGAGCCAACTTCAGTGAGTCTGAGGGGTTCACTGGATGGTGGTTGGGAGGGCTGGGCACAGGATGCCCCTAGGGAGATGTAGATGCAACCAACGTCGAGTGACTATTTATTCCTGGCTAGCAGTCCCATGATTGTGTCTTCTCAGACTGAGGAGGCTGTGGCAGCTGAGGCTGGTTGTCATGAACCAATGCTTCATGCCCTCTAGTTGTTAGTGGAGACAGAAGATTCTCTTCAGCTTATTGCCTCCTTCACTCCGGAGCAAAGGTACCTTATGCTTGTTTTCATGAAAAGCTGCTGGTGCGCTGTAACCGAAGCGACAAAGAATGAGTTCAAATAATCCATTTCTTTGACTGCGGTGGATCAGGACTTTTCTTTTGGTGCTTTTCTTGAAGCCCTCAGACTATTGGTGGTTGCCAATACTTCTTAACATCACATTGCTTCCTTATCTCCTGATGAAAAGAAGGCAGTATTTGGGTTCCTTACTACTCTGTTGAAATTGAAAACAGATTTCCCGACTTATCAATATAGCAAGCTGGATGACTTAGTGGCTGGCCTCTAAATATTTGATGCATCTAAGTTCTCTTCGCCACTGTCTGATCAAAGAGTAAAGGAAGTGTGGATCGCAATCAGTTTTCTTCCGTGCAAGATGGAACCTGGCAGCTTGCCAAGTCCCAGAGACGGAGCAAATCTGCTTCCAAGACCTCTAAGGGCTCCTCAAACATCATTGTCAACCGAAATGCCATCTGAGAGCAAATTTGGCTTTAGGGTTTGGGGTTTGGCAGGAATGGAATCTTTTTCGGACTGACATTTCGTTGCTAAAATATGCTACTGGTTCTTGGGTGTTGCTTTTGCCAGGGTATTTTTGGTGTCAGCCAGTTTGTTGTCCAGTTTTGGTGGCTTTCTAGTCTAGTTCTGGCTATTTTCTTCATTGTTTGAGCAGTTAAATGCTGTATAGCTTTAAGTTGATGCTGCAGCAGTCCAAAAATGGCTTCTAGGCTTGCAAATTTGCTACTTCTATTGAGTAGAGGGAAGCAGTTGATGGAAACGCCCTGCGGATGGATGTTGATGCTGGAAATGCTAAATCTGGTTCTTCGAGCCTTGCTGATACTGTTGAGCAGCTGCTCCTGATGTTGGTGGCTATTCTGCCTATTTCGTGCTAATATTGTAGCAGATGGTGAACTTCGGAAGCAGCTAATGGGTGCGGAATGCTGCAGGTGCCCTCTCTGATGGGCTATAAAGTCTAGTGTAGAGCCATATTTTCCATTTCCTCCGTTAAATAGTGCAGAGGTGCTGCTTATCTTGGTTTTCTGCCGAGATGTCTGCCCGGAAGGGGCTGATGCTGATGCTGATGGTGATGCTGTTTTTTGTGATGCTGATGCTGTCTTTTTTTGTGTAGATGGAGTCTTATTCATCCTTCAACCGTGATGCTTCTTGTGCCGGGTTGCTGCTAGGGCAGAAGTTCTTTGCTGTGTTAACAGCAAAGGTTCTCTGCTAGTGGTTGGCATGTAGATGTGGTACCAAGCTGCTGCTCGTGCCAATTATGTATGGTAGGTTTGCTGGAAATGATGGAATTGTTGTAAAACGTTGCAGGTATACTGCTTCCTGATACAGTGAAGCCCAAGGTTTAATTGCCCTTCAACCGAGATGGTTCTTTTTGCCGAGATGCGGATGGGGCCGTGGTGACATTGCTGTGTAGATGGGAAAGAATCGTGCTGCCTATAGGTCGTGGTGATTGCCAATTTGTATGGTGCAAATTTAGTTGTGCTCCTATTTTGTTTTCCTTGGCTATCAGCCTTTTCAGGTTGATTTCTTATTTTTTTAGTGACTGATTTTTTTGTTTCATGGCTTGTGTCATGGTGCTTAGGGGCTGCCCCTGCTACTATGCTCTACCTCCAAGTCGGTATAACACTTTGATTAGATCATAGGTGTTGTATCTTTCTTTTCCTTTTTAATATACTTTACTTACCAAAAGAAGGGGGAAAGGACCGGAGCACCCAGCAAAGCCACACGTCCACGTTAGTCAACACCAGCAGGCAAAAAAAAAAAAACACAGGGCTAAGCATTCCGACTTAGCGAGAGATAGCCGTCCGGAATAAACAACCCAAGCCAGAAATGACAGAGATAAAATCGGAAGGCCAGCAGTAACAAACCGTCCACGTCAGCCAAGCCCGGTGCCCACACAGTCTTGCGGGCCAGCCGGACGGATCCATACTTCCAAACGAGCCTCTACGGCAACGTCAGCAATGCGTCCATTCTGGGATACAGTGGGAGAGAGACTCCCAGTGAGGGATATTAAACCGGCAAGCACTACAGCAACATCCCTATCAAAGCGAAACAGCAAACGTCACCAGATGCTTACTAATTCTGGTGAGAATAGGGACATTGAGAGTGACCCCGACAATACTAATTCTCAGTCTTCCGAGGAATGGACTGCTGAGGTTATCGCCAAGGATCCTATGCATTATGCCCTCCAATGCTTACTTGGAGAGAATGCTTCTTAGCTGCACTTTAACTCCATCACCAAGGATCAACGTGGTGTTTTGTTTGACTTCATTGATTCATGTTGGTCTGATGTGTCAGAGGTTACAAAAAATTTATTCAAATCCTCCTTTCCATTGGAGGAGGATTTCCTGAATTATCCCTCGAGTGCTTATTTTGAAGGCCTCCGCTTGTTTGTGATTGCCAATTCCTCTAAGCCTTACATTGACTCCTTATCTCCTGATCGGAGGTTGATTATATTAGATTCTCTTAAAGTCATGTTGAAATGGAACACAGCTTTTCCATCAGATCAATTTAGCGATTTGGATGGTCTAGTGGAGGGCCTCTATAAGTTTTGTTAATTCATCCATTCGCATATGCTGGAAACTAGATGGTTTTGTTTCGGTTGGAGTTCATCCTTCCTGAAGTTTTTTACCGGTTTTGCTCTGATCTAGTCCAATTGTCTCCTATTGATTTGGCTAGCTATAGTCTGTTTTGGCGATGCTGTCATGTGGTCTACTGCTTTATGAAGCTTTGGATGGCTTTGCTGCTCGTTTTGTATGTGGGACTGAGTTAAAATGTAGTGGGTGTTGGTGCCTGGCCTGTTTTTTGAGGCATGTAGTAGTATGTCTTGTAGGGAGATGCCACTGCTGCTGATTTTTTTAATTGGAGTTGGGGCCGGGGCTCTGGTGCTGCTGCCTTGAGTTTTGGTGCAGTTGGGTATCTTTGAGGGATGATTTGCTGTGGTACCATTTCCTGATGGCTGAGGGTGAGTCTTGGTCTGATCAGTGATTGGCTGGAGCTGCTGTATAAGTCCCCTAAGAATGCCGAAGTTCTCCTGTCCTTGTTAAGAGGCTAGGCCAATGCGCTGATGGTGTTGGATGTCTGCCCTGTGCAGTTTGCTGGCTCATTTTGGTGGCCCACGCTTTCTTGCTGCTGTTGCTGGAGAAGATTCACTGCTAGTAAACAATGGATAGGGAGAGAGAGTTTCGGCTGTGGTCTCTCCTGATTATGTATTTGGTGAATGCCTTATGGTTCTGCAGGAAGAGTCTGATGCAGACCAAACAGCCTGCTTTTGCAGTTGCTGCTGACCTTGATCCTGGCTGGCTGCATACTACAACTCTTTTGCTGTAAGAAGCCGTTGAGAGGGTAATTTTATTGATCATGCTGATACCTATGGGTTGCTGAAGAAGATTTTGCTGCAACTGGGGCACGAAAATTGTGAGTTAGGGCTGTTACCCCATGCTGATGGCTGGGGATTGTGAAGATTAAGCTACTGGAATTGATTTTTTTCGGTTGCTTAATTTAGCTGTCCCTCACGTGGTGCGTGCTAAAGTTGTAGAAGATGGTTTGGATGCTCTCTACCTTTGTTGAGCTGTGAAGAATGGCTGTTGGAGCTGTGGTACTGGTGCTCCAGGATGCTAATTGGCTGTTCTGGCCATCTGTTCTGCTGAGGTGGAAAATATGCACGGGAGGGCTGCTGATATGGATGAAGCTACTGGTGGTGCTGCTAATTGTGCATCTGCTGCCAGGATGATGCTGTTCCTTCCTGATTATACAGGGTGGCCTTTCTGCTGATATGGTGGAGCACGCATACATCCTGCGTAGAAGACTTGTTGTTCTAAATTGGACAGACTTCATGTTTGGCCAATTTCGTGGAGTGTAATCCCCCGAGTGGGTTTTTTATTTTGTGTCATCCTTTGATGTCATCTGTTGTACCAAGCGACTCGAGGTATGCCCTAACTTTTTATGCATAATCTCCCTGTCAAAATACTAGGAGATTAAGCATTGATTTTGTAAATTTTTCTCCCATTAATCCAATTTTTTTTTTTTAGTAAGTAAGAATTTTGGATTATAGGGAGAAAAATATTACAGAATCAATATTTTTACTCCAAGTATTTTGACTTGGAGTAAAAACATAAACCGCTAGGGCATACCCCGAGCATCAAATACATCAGAAAAAAATAAAAAAACTCCTCTAGAAGGACAAATGATTAACATAAGCAACAAAATAAGGGTCCAGTCTAATATGGGACCAAACTCAAGAACCGCAACTGCCAAACCGACAGGAGCACATAGCAAACGAACTACCATGCCAGCCATCGCAGGCATGAAAAACAGCCAGATGCCTCTTCAGCATTCAAAAATCCAACGACCGTTTGACACAAGAACCTCAAGGGTTCATCCGACAAGTCAGCAACATCACCGCCAGCAACCACAATAGAGGAGCTTCAACACAAGCAGCAGGCACAATCCATGAGGTCCTCTGCAAACCAGCAATATCCAGCAGCAACCGATTGCCAACCGCAGTCCACCCACGAGTCCAGCAGCAGCACATACCAAGAACTGCCATCCGTCTAATTGCAACCCAATATTTCCAACTCCCCTAACACCAGCGAATGGCTCCAGCAGCACCTTGCATCAGCAAGCGGCATTCAGCGAACCAGATAGTTCGCACAGGCCAGCGCACACCCAACAGCATCAATTAAAGAAGGTAGCAGCATCAAACTTCGGCAACACAGCCCCCCAGAATAACTTGCATGCTAAACACCATGGGCAGCATCACGCCCTGCTTCAGCTGGAGAAAACAGGCAGGCCAACTCTAAATGTTTCAGCATCACAGCCCACACCACACCAACAAAAACAGCTATATAGTCTTCATCCCACAGCCAGCGGCAGTAAATAGCAAAAGCCATACTACTGCTGCATCAAAACTCACTCATACATTCATTGTCAGCACCACCAACCAGCATTAAAATGGCAGGAGAGGACAACCGAACAGCATCAGCAACCATGCTCAATCCCAACACTCCACAGAGAGATTGCCAGGGTAGCAACAATGAGGTGGCAGTACCAGCCAACCCCAGCATCATAAGGCCCGAGGGAAGCAAGACGTCCACGACAGCACAACCTGCCACCCATTTTGAACAGGCCGGATCGCTAATACACAGACCAGGCAACAAACAAGGCCACGTTAAGGCACGAAAGAGAGAGAAGCTTTCTCTTCTCTCTAAAATCAAATTCGAGCGGCGTGCAAAAATTTGAATTCTCTGACCGTTGCCGGCTATGGCCGGACTCCTAGGGGCCCCCCTCGGTCCCCCTAGGACTCCATCTCCCATGTTTCTCCCTCTGCTCAGACTCCGAAGGATTTCGTCCCTAAATCCCTAGGGCATTCCTCTCTCCAGTTTCCCCGGTTGAAGAAGAACGAGGTTTCTCTTTGTCCTACACCTGATGCATCGTTCTTGAAACTTTCGAAATCAAAGGAGCTTCGCAAATATTTTGAGAGTGATGCTGTTGCCCCCCTTTCTTGGTCTGATGTCATCTGGAAGGATTGCAAGGGTCAGGTTCCAGAGCTGACATACTACCCCCCTCAGACTTCTAGTGCTGATGTGGCTACTATTTCCCCCCCGCCTGATGTAATCGATCAAGGAAACCTTTTCTCGGGATTCACCTTGGTTGGTCACAAAAAGGAAAAAGCATCGTGAAGAGAGAGAGGCTCTCGCTTCTCTCTTCGTTTTCAAATTTCCTTTTGAATTTTGCCCGCGTCCTTCTGCGACGCTCCTCCTCTGGCCGGGCGGTGCCGGAGCCGGCCTCGGTCGGTCTCCTGGTTGCTCCGCCCGGCTGCTTTCCGCTTTCCGGCTCCTGCCCTCTTCCTATACGGACCTAAGATCTGGCTTTGCCGGCGTCCTCTGAGGCTTCGTATATGGTTGAGTGCTCGTTTTTATGCTGATTCTGGCTCCCTGACGAAGCTTATTTGGCCACGAGTTGATTGGGGTTCTGCCGGAGAAAAAATTGCATCTGATCAGACTATTCCCGTTTGGAGACCTGCTTCTGTCTTGGACTCTTCTTTGGCTGTCGTCCATCTTCTCCTCCGTTCCGCAATTTATTAGGGTTTCTCACCTCCGAATTTGCCTGGGCTTCTATGCTCTGGCTGCTGAGGCCGTGAGCCCTGTCTCACGGTTCCTTACGAAAGCTTCGGCGATGGCGCTTCTGGATTATGCTGTGCTCCTAGATTTCGGTTGCAGATGTCCGAAGCTAATGCTCTTGTGCCGCTCGCTGGATTTGACGCTGACGAACGGCCTGGGCCCGGATTCTGAAGCCTCTCTGCCTGAACGTTCTTTCCTGTTAGACGGGTTGGGGGGAGCCTGTTTTTGCTCTGGACTGGAACTATAGGCTGGAGGGCCAAAGATTTGGAAGTGGCCATATTTGGACGCTGAAAATCCTTCTGATACGGTGGGTTGCTTGCAGCTGTCATGGGCTGCTATTGTGGGGTGATTACCTCTGTTTTTCGCTATTTGCTGAAGTGCTGGGCTCAAGAAGTAGTCTTGGACTCTTTTGCTGGTTCTGGTCATGGCTTGATGGAGCTGCTGGAATTCTGTTGTATGGAACCTACTGTGATAGAGGTTGCCGATTTCAATTGAGGGTGCCGATTGGGGCTGGAGGCCGGATGGGCCATGAGACCGATTTGGCTTGCTGATATGGACTGTCATTTGCCGCTTTTGGAGTTGCGCATCAATTGCCGGTTTCGACTTTTGGCCGGTATGGATTTACTGTGGCCGATTTCAATTGCTGATTCCATTTGCCGATGTCGACTTTTGGCCGGTTTGGATTTTTTGTGGCCGAGTTCAATTGCCGTTTTCAATACGGTTTCAATTGCCATCTTGTGGCCGATCTCATTTGCCAGCCTCAATACGGTTTGGCTTTGTTGCTCATATGCCGTGTTGAACTCGTTCTTGCCGGTTTGGAATTGTTGCCGAAGTGGCTGCTGTTGATGTGTTGCAGCGATGTGGGAGCTGTTGCCGATGTCGACAGATTGCATATTTTATCGTTTCTGATAAATGGTGTCATCCTGGAGGTTTTTTGGATTATTTTATGTACAAGGTGCTCGGGGCATGTCCTAGCATATTATATTTTTTTTCCAAGTCAAATTACTTGGAGACAAAACATAATTTTTGTAACTTATTTTTTCTCCATTTAATCCAAAATTCTTGCTTACCAAAAAAAAAAAAACAACCTTGGTTGGTCATTTCCTCGACTCCCCTCTACACTTCCTGGCTGTCAAAGCCATAGCCAGGAAGATCTGGGCCCAGTTTGGACTCAAACACGCCGCCAATAATGAAGCTGGGTTCTTCCTTTTTCGCTTCTCATCTCTGGAGCTGATGGAGAAATGCCTTCGGGCAGGACCTTGGATGTTCTCTGGGAAAGGTATTTTCCTCAAACGTTAGGCTCCGGGAATGCCCCTGACCAAGGACGAACATAAGCGGTTTCCCATCTGGATAAAACTATCCAACTTGCCGATTGAGTTCTGGACTCATGCCGGTCTCAGCTGGATTGCAAGTGCCATTGGGATTCCTTTGCTTCTCGACTCCCGAATAGCTCGAATGGAAAACGTATCCTACGCAAAGATTTGTGTTGAAGTTGGTGTGGATGGCCATTTTCCCAACTGCATTGCCATTAAATCAAGTCCTGAATCTGATTCCATTTCATTGGTGAACGTGGAGTATAATTGGAAGCCTACTAGATGTGGGCACTGCCATTTGGTAGGTCATGTTGAAGCCAAATGCCGTTCCAAGAATGTCATATGTCACAGTTTTTTTTTGGTAAGAAAGTAAATTTTATAAATGAAAAGGAAAAAAAAATATACAGGAATAATGTTCTATCTCCAAGTGTTATTCCGACTTGGGTTTAGAACAAAGATGTTAGGGCATTCCCCGAGCAACGTGAACCAAAATACATAACCATAATAAGGTAACTAAAAACGGCGGCAACAGAATTACACACGTCAACGTCAACAACATACACTCATGAAGGACACGCCCAAACATGGGGAAGAAAATAAATTTTACACCAAAGAAAATAAAATGCCCAGATCTTCATACCGTGCTGCGCATCAAAACCAGAAACACTGCCCCAATGCAGGAAATACATCCAGTACTGCTGCATTAACATCAAAACCATGCTGCTCAAAAGGAATCAGAAGCATTTACCGACAGCAGCACAGGTTGTAGTGGATTCTAACTTTACATGTCAACAAATCACATGGGGGCCGCATAGAAGGCTACACACCATGGTCAACACCAGATCAGCTATCACAACAACCAGCAGGCCAGCGACCATCCCACCCCCTTCATAAACATCAGCAATCAGAACAGCTCAAAAAACAGCATGAAGAGCATGCCTTCCATCAAGCCGAGCTACATCAGTTACGTCATCAGCTCAACAACACCACAGGGCCATTTCCAGCAAGAGAACTCAGCAAACTACTACCTTTAGCAACCGCATCTAGCCGCAGTTCATCACTCTCCTTCGAGCTACAGATGAAGGTGGCAGCAGAAAGATCCAGATAGCATCAGCAAGCATGCCCCATCAATTGAAAACTGTTATCAGCCAAAAACAGGGCTCCCACAAGCCACACCCAAACTGAGCCACGTCCCCAGCAGCTAAAACCGTATCAGTCTTCCACAGGCCAGGCACTGGCCATCTGCGCTGATGCCTCCCCACACGCCCAGCAGGACAGAAGATACTATAGCATCAGCACAGGAAAAACAACACACAATCCACCTAAATCCAATCTGGTCCGTGAGCAAAAACAATTGCAACCAGGGGAACAAGACAAACAGCAATTCGGAATCTAGCTAGCTCAGTATCAGCCTCATCTCACAGCTTAATAATCAGGAATACTGGTGATGAATTACAGCTGCCAATTCGTACAGGCACCATAATACAGCTACAGCATAATTGATTTACAGGAAACCAGTCATCTGAAACAACACCACTCAAAATTGGACAGAAGAGCATTTCCTGGCTTCTACGCCAATCAGCCATAATCTGGACCTGCTTCTAGAACCACGATCAATTACAGCAGTCACCACTTCAGTAGAGAATCATAGGGATGGTAGTTTTTGCCCGCAAACCGGCGTCATCAGATAAGAACAGCAGGACTGCATCTGTAGCCCTACAAAGAGAGCTTGTTCCACCACCGATAAACAGCAGCTACATCCAATTCAACTACATATACATGCAGTGGAATTTGCAGGTAAGCTATAAACAAAATTATGAGGTTGCTATACTCCAACGGCCCCAGAAACCATTGGTCCATCCAGGGAAACCCAGCCAGCTTCTAACTTACAGCAACAGCAACCAGCATCGATCCTTCATCAAGAACCTCACACGCAACAAAATTCAGCACCAGGGCACACCAAAGTCCATCGCAGGCACCAGACCCTCCAGCTGCTCCAGTTCAGCAGGAAAAGCTGGAGCCCAGAATACTATCATCCCCCAGATATATCCCAGTGCAGGCACTGACCACACTCCCGGTAGAAACACATACTCACAGCAACTGCAGCAGAGCAGTCCAGCAGGTGGAAGAATTGGGAGCAAAGAGTTGCAGAAGACAGGTGGAAGAAGTGCAGGATCCTTTCCTTTCTTTTTCAACATTTTTCGTTTTTTTATAAATTTAAAAATCATTTTTCAAATCTTCTTCATTTTTCTTTATTCTTATTTTATCAACATTTATCCTTTTTTTTTTAAAGAGGCATGAAGAAAAAAAGGCGACTGCGACAAAGCCAACAATGAGAGCAGAGCAACTCAAAAGGAACAGACAGTCGCCAAGAAACAATACAAAGTGGACAACAGGCGAAAAAACAAGAACACCAGGAGGGACCAAAACATGGAAGGCACCAGGAACCAGACCGGCAGAGCAATTGCAACAACCACCAACGAGGCTCTAACCCCGACGCCACCAGCTTCAAGAGCAACAAGAACACAGCACCACAAGACAGCTTATAAAACACCAAAATA